>CAIGQQ010020246.1:6478460-6546876 GCA_903798035.1 Danio albolineatus
TTTGGACTGTGGGGGAAACCGGAGCACCCGGAGGAAACCCACGCAACAACGGGGAGAACATGCAAACTCCACACAGAAATGCCAACTGGCCCAGCCGGGGATCGAACCAGCGACCTTCTTGCTGTGAGGCGAACGTGCTAACCACTCGTGGCGCCCTTCAGAATAAATTATTAAATTAAATTATATTTTTAATATATAAAGTCATAGTATAATTTTAATTATTAAAATTACTTTTACAATTTATAGTGTTACCCCCACAAGTCCAAAAACATGCGCTATAGGTGAATTGGGTAAGCTAAATTGTCTGACTCCAGATTAATAAAGGGACTAAGCCAAAAAGAAAATGAACGTATGAATAAATTTACAGTATTTATTAGACATTTTTACATGTTGAGATAAAGCGGACGATCCTTCCATATTGTCTGATAATTGACAGTGCCAGTAAGTGTCAAATAATAAAAAAATACAATGTGTTTAGCATCCAATTTAAATAACGAATGTTGCAATTAAATCAAAGAATTTCCCACGGAATATAAAAACAAAGTAAGCAATGTTTGTGTGTGTTTGTGTGTGTGTGTGTTTGTGTGTGTGTGTGTGTGTGTGTGTGTGTGTGTGTGTACTGTTTCAATCTCCCCACAATTTTTATGCCTTAACATTTAAAATCTTCTCTTCTAAAAGCTTGAATTGACATTTAAGGTTTGATAATAATAGACGCCACACTGTAAACCACACACAAGAACAAAGCAGTTAATATCAGAAAAAAAATCTACAACAGAAATGACTCATGACTCAAAGTGAAGTCACAATTATAGGCTTACGTACTGCCAAACAATTAAACCACAATTGTGAATTAGAATAGCCATGACCGCATTCAATATATTTGAACACTTTCTTTAATGCTTATTCAGTTAAATATACCACAAAAAAAAACACTGAAACCACTTACCTTTATGGAAGAAATGGAAACCTGTAAAATCACGTATAAATGATGTATTTGGAGTCCGTAAGTTGTTTAAAAAAAACTAAAGTCGAAGTGGTAAAAATGATTTGTAAATCTGTGTTGTCTGTGATCCAGAATTAACCCTGCTGTTGCTCTTTGACATCCAGTTTATGCACCACCCTGAAGGCCTCCAGGAACTCATTAAAATCAATGCTGCCGTCTTTGTTGAAGTCTATGCTTCGAGCCATGTCGTCTATGGTTTGGTCATTCACAGCCACCCCTAAATGAGAGCTGAAGAGCTTCCAGGTCTGACGAAACTCCTCAATGGAGATCTGACCTAAACACGGTAGGCAAGCGATGGGTTATGATCAACAAATAATAATTAATAGCCTTTTAAACTCATTGTACAGTGATGCTAACCTGAGTGATCCTTATCGATGATGTTAAATATGATCTCCAGGTCAGTTCTATATCTATAAAGAGTTTCAGCCAAGTTCGGTGTCACCTAAAAACAAACAATTAAAAAAAAAAAAATAAATGAAGTTGCATTGGCCTCAAATGCAATATAAAAGTTTAATTGTATATTTTTTATATTATGATACGATATAGACTCATTTATAGGGCTGGGGAGAAAAAAAAAACTTTTTAAATTTATTTTTTTTTTTTTTAAAGTGGACTATTCAATATTATCAAAAGTCATGGACCGATATCTTTTTCTACATTCTGTATTGAAACATGGTTGTATATTAATGAACTCCTTTATGTTTTCCCAACACATATTGATTAAGTTAACTTAATCATTTTACAAATGTATGTGGATTGAACCTAAAACAATTAAGTTATGCCAGAAAGACTTACGAATTGTGCTGTTTTAATTTTAAATAAGTAGTCTGAACAAGCAGCATAGTATTTTTTTGAGTGTAATAATGTAATGCATACAATAACGCCAATCGACTGAGATATTTCTATATAGTTTGTGTGCAGTTTTCTCCATAGTTCCTAATATACATCACAGCAGCAAATAATGTGTGTAAAGAAAGAGCATAAAAAAAGAAAGATAGACACTGACAGGTGACGTTCTGTGACACTTACATGAAACAGTGCAGAAAGAGAGCTGAATCGAACACATTTTGGTGGCTAATTGTAACTTGAATGTCCAAATATGAAAAATGAAATGAGTCTTCATGTAAACAGTCTGTCACATCTAAAATGAAAGCACTTCAGAAACATAATCCATGTATAATATCTTAAAGCAACAGCAGCCAGAATGATACACACTTTGTGCTGTCAATATTAAACAGAGCAGAACAGAAAGTTGAATATGTTTCATAGCTTTATTAATCAATGTATTTTTAAATCTTTTTAGAATCTGTGTGTATGGGCAAAAATTGACCGCATCCAAAATAAGAGTGTATTTTGACTTTTAATATGTGTGTGTACTGTGTATCTTTATTATGTATATATAAATACATAAATGCATGCAATTATTTAAGAAAATGTTTATTTCTATATATGTGATAAAAATTAGAAATAAATTGAAATATCTACGTAACAAAATTGTTTTGTATAATTGTTTTTATGTATGTGTGTATATCGCATATACGTAATAAATTTATATAATACAATCGCATATATTACAAAGCTAACTTTTATTTTAGATGCGATTAATCTTTGCCCAGCACTAATATGTGTGTGAGTGTGTTGATGTAAAATGTGGGAAAAGGCACTTATTTGATCTTGAAAAATCCCTAGAGTGGCTTCTGTTTTAATTGCCCAGACTCAAAGTGTTGTTCACACTCATCATTTTTACAAATATCAGTAGCATTTGTATTAAATCTATATTGACTTAATTAATTTGAAAATTGAACCAATAATCGATTGAATAAATAAATCGAGAACTGAATCTAACTGAATGGAGAGCTTGTGAATTTGAAATCAAATCAGGACATCTGAATCAAAACCCAGCCCTAGTCAGATAAGAGCAAGAGCATGAATATAAATGAAGAAGCTGACCGGAGGGATGGGTTCTCCTGGACTGATGTCCTCAAAACAGGACTCATACTCCACATTGCCATCTGTGCCAAGACGGGCCAGGCGTGGGCGCAGGGTTCTCCATGGCAGATCCAAACGCAGAACAGACTCCACCACCTGTGCCCACTCACTAGTGGATATACGGCCTGAGACAAACAGACAGAAAAACATTTTATATTGGTGTAACGTACTGGTGTTTGTCTGCTTTTTCAGTAGTTTTTCATTTTTTCAACATCAACATCATGTCTTTGTAAACATCATGTTCAACTTACTTACATAACATAACATAACATAACATAACATAACATAACATAACATAACATAACATAACATAACATAATAGTTATAAAGATTTTTTATTTTTAATTAGAAATATATTCAGCAGGAACGCATTAAACTGCAAAAGAGAAACAAAACATTTATAATATAACATGTATAACATTAATAACAGCAAAATAAAAATAAATATGTGTACAATTTACACTTAAAATTAATCCTGGGTTTAAATAAATGTTGTTTAATTGGCCTTTCTTCTCTATACATCATGATTTCCACAAAGATATTTTTAACTCTTTTTAACAGCTTGATCACCAGTGGAATATATTACACTTTAATATACATTACAATAGAAAATAGATCTTTTAAATTGTAATAATATTCCACAATAATAGAGTTTTACCCTATCAATTAAATCCTACTTGGGTAAACATTTGTGACTTTGCAGAAATCTTACCAACTGCAATCTATTGAATAACACATAACACAACACAACACAACACAACACAACACAACACAACACAACACAACACAACATACCGGTGTTGTCGATGTCATACTGTTGAAAGGCAGCCATGAGTTCAGAGCGATGAGCATAAAGCTTCTCTTTTAGAGCCCTGAGTGCAGAACCTTCTGCTACACGAACCCTAAAACAAACACTTTCATTACTTATTTCATTACCACGCGGAATCTGTGCGCGCAGAATTCCGCAGATTTCCGCAGATTTTTAGCCCATCATTGATTCTGTTTATTTACTTGTGTAAATGTGAGTAAATGTATATTTATTCAGATTTTAAATTAATTTCAGTAATAATATTGACTAATATGAAAATGTTCATATGATTTATTTACAACACAGTTTGTAAAGTAATATTTTCTGTCTTTTAGTAGATATATTATATAGAAGACTTGATTTGTTTACCAAATAAGTCAATCTAACTGGATCTGCATTGTAAACATTAAATACAAGTTAAAAAGGTATTACTTTTTATTTACTCCTAATATAATTCCGCATAAATTCGCAGATTTTTAACAAAATACTCTGCAGAAATAGCAAAAAATGTCCACAGATTCCATCTGGCCCTACTTATCACACATACAGTTCATAAAGCTTAGTTAATTAAGTCTTTCGATGCATTCATTCATTCATTTAAACATAAAATCACAATACTGATTTTCACTAGAACAAAAGTTAGCAATAATGAGCAAAGAAATTTGGGGCAAAACATTTGTCCACCTCAGGAATATACTGACGTTCTGAATGAATCTGTTTTTGAACAAATCGTTTAAGACAATTACCTAATCGACATAATTAGGTATGCTGATGAATAAGAAGTGAGATCATAAATATTGATGTAAAATACAGAGAAGCTTTTTTTACTCTCTTTTTTCTACTTTGATTGTTTTATTGTTGTTTTACTTCTGTATTACATCAGTGTAAAGTTAAAATGCAATAATGATATTAAAAAAAAACGACTCTGTGATCCATTCCTAAAAATACATGAATTTTCTTACATGCTTGGTTTCTAAGTAAATCAGCCAATCCGAACGAATAATTAGAATGAATGGTACAATTTAATCATTAACACAGAGTATTACTGTCAAAACAAAACTTGACGATATTTTATATATACTTTTAATATTGTGCACACTTAATAATATTTTTGATTGAAAATGTGGCGAGTACCTCTGATGGAGGGTGAGTTTTCTTGTGCTTCGACTGACTTGATACTGGAAAAAGCGAGGGACAAGTTCAGGCCCCAGTTTGACATAAGCCCCGCGGTTACTGCCCTCTTCATAGTAGTTTGATGCAGAGAAAATAGTGATAACCTTGGATAAAAGAATAACATTCCTGAAAATACTCTTACAGACCTCATGAACCTAAACTTTTGTGGCCAAACCTGCATGAGTTTCTTTTTTCTATATTGACATTGTGAAGAATGCTGAAAACTGGTCTTTCATAGTACTTTTTTTACTATGCAAGTTAATTGCTATAGGTTTCCATTTATTCATTCATTTTCTTGTCGGCTTAGTCCCTTAATGGCCCGTTTCCACTGAGTGGTACGGTACGGTACGGTACGGTTCGGTACGCTTTTAAGGCCGTTTCCACTGTCTAAAAGCGTACCGAACTGAACCGTACCGTACCCCTTTTTGGTCACCCTTTCGAAAGGGTACCAAACCCAGAAAGGGTGCTGTAAGGCGGAGCTAGAGGCGCAGCTGAACGCCATTGGCTTACAGAGTGACGTCATTTGCTCACGCTTCAGGCAGAATGAAAACAAAAGACCCGCCATGTTTAATACACAGCCGAGAGACAATGCTTCAAATAATATCAGCATATAATAACGAGCCATGGTCGACCCGAGCTTAAACAAACATTGTCGTCGTCTTGAACGGACACAGAGCTGAGAGAAGAGCAGATTGTTATGGGTTACGAGCCCATCAGCGCGAGCGCGAGTGCTTTCGCTTTGTCGCTTGCGATCGCGTGCGCGTCAATATTTAAAATAACAAAGATCCTAACCTGGATTATTATCAACTGGGAATGACGGAGTTACTCTCTAACGAGAGAATAATGACAGAGAAGCTACATGTACTGGTGAAGATTACAGACACAGATGAGAGGTTTGCACAGACGGGGCTATATTTCGTATTGTTTTTGAACCTAAATAAGGCATACATGTCTGCTGTGTGTAGTTTTTCTGTAATTTGGTAACATCGGAGACTGTGTACGGGCTGTGTGTACATATATGCAGCATTTATTTATTTATTTAATATAATCGCGGACCGTAGGCTATTTCGCATCAATGATCTGCAGTTATAATCAGATCATGTTCAGTCAGTAATGACATTTTTACACCAGTGTTTATGTGTATAATAAAGCATCTGTTTTGTGAGAAGTGCTTCTCGTATGATTTTTGAACGACCCATAAAGCTTTACTGTAGACATGTCCTCGAGGGAAAATGACGTCGACAAACTTTCTGTCGTACACCACGCCCATCAAAAGAGTACCCTTTTGCAGTGGAAACGCAAGCCTGATAAAGGTGACCCGTACCGACCCGTACCGTACCGTACTGTACCACTCAGTGGAAACGGGCCATTATTAATCCGGGGTCGCCACAGCAGAATCAACCGCCAACTTATCCAGCACATTTTTACGCACCGGATGCCCTTCCAGCCGCAACCCATCCCTGGGAAACATCCACACACACACATTCACACTCATACACTATACGGACAATTTAGCCTACCCAATTCACCTATGCCACATGTCTTTGGACTTGTGGGGGAAACCGGAGCACCCGGAGGAAACCCACGCAACCACGGGGAGAACATGCAAACTCCACACAGAAATGCCAACTGACCCAGCCGGGGCTCGAACCAGCGACCTTCTTGCTGTGAGGCGAACGTGCTAACCACTAGGCCACCGTGGCGCCCCTATAGGTTTCCAACATTCTTCAAAATATCTTCATTCATTTCAGAAATAATCAGAAAATAAATGAATGAATAAACAAATATTATAATTTCCAAATAAAAAATTAAATACAAAAATAATGACAATGCAAATTAGTCAGAAGAAAATATATCTAACAATAAATGTTATAAAAATCTAATAATAATGAAAACAAATACATTTAAGCAAGTAAAAATGCCAAAAATAAATTAAGAATAAGTAAATGCATAAACTTAGTACATAAAAAAATAAACAAACAAATTTAACTGAGAGATAAATCTAAAAAAAACATAATAAATTGTATTATGTATAAATAAAAAACAACAAATATAAATACAAATATACATTTTTTAAAAAGTCAATTCTTTTTAAAAGAAAAAAGCAAACAATTCAATAAAAAATACATTTTAATAACTAATTAGCAAAATTATAAAACAAAATGGGTGTGTACTAAATAAAAATCTAAATGTGATGTTAATAGATTGAGAGAATGGATCATGTTTGGAACAGATAGAGGTTTGTGTGTTCACCTGTCCGTTGTGGCAAAGCTCATAGCCCTCCTGTTTGCACTCGTGTGATCTGATGAGCAGACAGAGGCCATGCTTCTGCAGCAGCGTCTGCGTCACGTCCGGCCCGAAGTAACAGCCTCCACCACGGAAAGAGTTCGGACTGCAGCCATTCTGATGTTTAGGGTCACTCCATAGGATATCCACAACCTGCATCAAACGCATCATGAAATAACATAACATATTACAGGAGGATCGGCTATGTTTATTGTTCAACTGAAGTTAAATAAATAGAATTTTACCCTCTACGAAGGTTTGTAAAAGATAAACAACAAATAAATAAATAATAAAATAAACAATGATATGGGCTTCACGGTGGTGCAGTGGGTAGCACGATCGCTTCACAGCAAGAGGGTCGCTGGTTGGAGCCGCAGCTGGGTCAGTTGGCATTTCTGTGTGGAGTTTGCATGTTCTCCCCGTGGTTGCGTGGGTTTCCTCCAGGTGCTCCGGTTTTACCCACAAGTCCAAAGACATGTTGTATAGGTGAACTGGGTAAGAAAAACTGTCCGTATAGTATATGTGTAAATAAGTGTGTATGGATGTTTCCCAGTGATGGGTTGCAGCTGGAGGGGCATCCGCTGCGTAAAATATATGCTGGATAACTTGGTGGTTCATTCCGCTGTGGCGACTGCAGATTAATAAAGGGACTAAGCCGAAAAGAAAATTCATGAATGAATCCACAACTATTATAAAAATAATTAAATAAAATGTTATTATAATTTCCAAATAAAAAAAAAATTGTTCAAATATAAAAAAATATGAATACAAGTAAAAAAATTCATATAAATAAAAAGTTAAAACCGAAATAATTTAATTAATTATTGAAAAAATAAATGAAAAGATCATGAATAAATAAATATAATTCTAACGTTATCTAAAATTTTATTTGGAGTGTAGATATACTACCTGACTTTATCCAAAGGTTTTTAATGTTTATTATGATTCATATTTTTATTATATATTTATATATTATTAAAACTTAATTTAGGCGCCACGGTGGCCGAGTGGTTAGCACGTTCGCCTCACAGCAAGAAGGTCGCTGGTTCGATCCCCGGCTGGATAAGTTGGCGGTTCATTCCGCTGTGGCGACCCCGGATTAATAAAGGGACTAAGCCGAAAAGAGAATGAATGAATGAATGAATAAAACTTAATTTATAAGTTGAATAAATAAATAAAACATTAATAAAATAAAAAATATGGATGTGATAGATTTTTAAGTGAAATTGTTCTATTATGCAAGTAGATCAAAAACTGCACTTCTGAAATTCATCAGTTTTTTTAATATATTATAACAGGTTAAGACATTTACTGTACCAATGCTAGTCATACTGTATACTGGGCAATTAAACCAAATGTAGTCTGAAGGGCGTCGCACACAGGATGCACCGCGACACGGAGCGCACATGACAGTTGGAAGTATCGCACACCAGACACACACATTCGCACGCTATTTAAAATGAAACTATTCAGATCGCCCTCTGTGGCGCGGCAGAAATGTGAACAGTGTCCTGAGTCATGGCTGGGTGCCGTGGACAGCCGTCGACTTGCAGCGCCGGTGTGTGTACCCTGATAGAAACCTACGTTTAGAATTCTTAAATGCATGGCACGCGACCCCCTTAAACCAGAAAAACATCCACATCCAAGATTTGTCACAAACTCACATTGCACATTCACTGGAAATACAACAACTGACCTGCTGCCACTCCAGCTCCTCTCTGGGCGGCTCTGGAGGCTCCAGGGACACGAATGAGTCCAGAAAGGGCACCTGGAGCATATCTGTGGGGCTCGGCGGAGGGCGGCGTGGAGTGTTTCTGGCTGTGACCCGCGGCGAACACATAGAGGAAGAAGAGGAGGAGGAGGAGGATGAAGAGGAGGAGCGGCTGCTCTGCTTGGTGAGATTCTTCCTCCTGCTGCGGGATGAGTGTCTGCTGGAGGATCTGCTGTTTCTGCCCCTGTTTCTGCTACTGCTGCGACTGCATGAGCGCACCGTCAGATGATCAGTGCTGCGCTTCGGCAAACGCAGAGCTGACTTCACCTGACAACAACACGTGTGTTTGCAGATTAAGGTTTTTGGTTTCAGTATTTTCTTTATTGATTTTAAAGTTTACATTCACATAAATAACTCAGTAAATAAATCAAATCAATCAGTAAATTGTATTATAATTGCTAATACTTGAATTATAGATTTAAATGCAAGTTTTTGAAAAGAGGACAAATAAACTACACGGTTTACAGCAGTACTCAGAAAATACATATTTAAATAAATACATCATTTAATTATAATTTCCAAATAAAAATATAAAATAAAAATACAATGAAAATACAAATTAATTCAAAATAAAAATCTATTAATCTAAAAAATTTAAGGAAATAACTGAAACGTATAATTAATTTAATATTCCTTTTAATTAATAAAAAAAATAAACAAATAAAATAATGAAAGAAAAAATATATATGTCTAATACATTTCAATAAATTAAATAAAAAGATGAATAAAAAAGGTTTACAGTAGTTTATGCCTTTCGACAGTGTTCAGAAAGCCCATATGTTAAAACATTTTAAATAAATAAATGATTATAATTTCCAAGTAGAATATATTAAAATGTAAAAAATGTAAATACAAACAAATAAATTAAAACCACCAGAATAAGAATTTAAACATATATAATAATTTAAAAGAAATTAAGTTATTTAAAATATCAATGAATAAGTTTATTTATAAATGAATATCTAAATCCAAAAAGAAATAAATTCAAAATCATTAAAAAAAGTTAAAGTAAAAATGTTTAAAGTAATTTAAAATATATTTATTATAAAAAAAAAACAAAGACAATGTGTCATTCAGAAGATTAAAAAAGACCTACCTTATGCCTTTCAACAGTGCTCAGAAAGTCCAGATCAGTTTTGTCTGATATGCCACCATGAACAATAAGAACTTTGTTGTCGATGACAGTTGCAACAGGAAGAAGACTGAACACATCTTGAAGGAGCTGCAGGATTTCCCTGCCATGAGTCTATTGACAGAACCGGAAAATATAGTAAACATTGCCTTAGATGTCCAGTAGGAGGCAGCAATGTCTAACACAGAGAGCCTTCATTAATTAAACACTGTTAAATAATAAACTTATTTTATTCCTTACAAGTATTTAGAAGTGTTTAAATACGTAATAAATAACTGAATAACTGGCTAACTGAAATATAAATTGCATTATTCTTAAGCGAGGTAAATAATATATAATTGTTTTAATGCCCATTTTTGGCCACAAAACTTGGCTTAACATTAACATTAAGTATAAACAAAGAAAATTAATGTTTAATTCTTACAAAAAATAAAACAAAAAGCATCACACTGAAAGCAATTTACCTTATACTTCTGCATGACTTCTCTGGTGAATCCATATCTGCAAGAACACACGTTTATACTTACTAATAAATACAAATCAGATTGGTGAAAGGTGCACTGAATGCCAGATTTTCTTTAGAAAACTGCAATGATTTACTGACCACAGAAGAGCTTTTTGAGTGACATTACAGGCAAAAAAAAATTTCCTGCACCTTTCAATTTTGAGGGCATTTCGAAAATTATTTTTAAAGTGTAATGTAAAGAAGACACCTGTCACACATTATTTATTTATGTTTGTAGATTTCAATTACAATACAGAACATACTCGTAAAGACTGTTTTCTCAAAATAACCAAAAGGGTTTTGAGAATTTTCTTCTGAGTTGAGCCATAAACATTTATTCATATCTATATTTTGAAGGTGACATTTTTATATACAATTTGTCTGATTAGATACTTTAATTATATTTTATTCATCAAAATGTATTTCAAAAAATGCAGTATTTTCTGAATTGTGGAGTGAGAAGGGATTCTCAAAACCCTCCTTGGTAAAAACTATTTATTGTAAGTGTAAAAATAAATATATAAAAATAAATAGAAACTGACTTCACTCAACGTTCAGAATTTTGTGCTAGAAATGTATGCATGTAATAATGTAAAATTTGCATATTTAAACAACATTTCAGAAAACCTGTTTGTAATTTGTAATGTATAAAATCAAATAAGAATGTATGGTGAGGACTGTTTTATCCCCCTATTTATTGTAACATAATCTTGTCTGTTACCTGAGGTTCATGATGTGGTCCTCATGGTTTCCTCTGTTCAGATGCATGTGGTCGGGATAGAGCAAAACGAAGGCAAAGAGAATGATGATAATCTCTGTAGATTTCTTTCCTCGATCCACAAAGTCTCCATTGAAGATGTAGGGGTTTTCCGCAGAGGGCAGACCGTTCTGGGTAGTAGAAGTAATACATCTTGAATTCAATAATTCACCAGTGATGCCCAAGTGGCTTTAATGAACTCATTCTCTGGCTTTTGCTTGGGTACATTACCCTGGTGCCAATATTCAGAAATTATATTTAAGATCTAAAATCTCAATCTGCATTTACCTTGTAAAATATAAGCAGTAAGTCATCCAGTCTTCCATGCAGATCACCTAAATGAAATAGTCGACATGTAAAGAAGGATGTTTATCATTCCAGGGAAAAAAAATTGAATGTTTGGTATCAGTGATGAAAGCTTGCAAAATATAAACAGTATAAATTATAAAAACATGATCTCTTTTAGAGTATTCCAAGATGGGAATTCAGTTATTCATGCATGCTTTTCTGCACTAATTGAATCAGGAGTGCTGTGAGGAGCCCATTGAGGTACAGTGAAGTGCTTTATCAAGAGCAAAATAAGCAAGCACTCATTCATTCATGCTGCTATCAGTATTTTCCATGCAACATATCAGAAATATTGTGCATATCTCAAATGCACTATTGCAGATAAAGTGCACACTAACGAAAGGAAAGGAAAAGAGAGGAGAGGAGAAAGGAAAGAAAAAAAGAAAGGAAAAGGAAAAGGAAAGGGAAAGGGAAAGGGAAAGGGAAAGGGAAAGGGAAAAGGAAAGGAAAAAGGAAAGAAGAAATCATTACCAAGTATATGGGCAAGTATGGTGGCCCATACTTGTTGGAATTTGTGCTGCATGTAACCCACCCAAATGCACATACACACGCAGTGAAGTGTATATACATATAAATCTAACGTACACTACAAATGATATGCAAAGTACATCCTCATTCCTTTATGGTGCATCACTATTTTTCCATGTATCATATAAGAAATATTGCATACTGACTTATAAAACTGCTGTTTTATAAAATATTTTATAGTGGTATAAACAGTGTTATACTAAATATATTGTCTCACCACAGATCGTTATCTCTTTGGCATAGGACGTTGACAGATAAATGACGTTTGGCATCTGTTTCAAGAACTTCTTGGTTTCATACAGTAACTGCAGCACGTATTTCCCATGAAGAGTCTGAAAATCAGATGCAGTTATACCTTTAAATGTTATAGCCTGCATTATTAATTGAATTATTTTATTAACTTAAGTTCCTAAAATATAGGGTTTGAGGCAAGACAACATTCTATTTTAGTGTGTCTGCCAAATTAAATTTACAGATGTGAAATAATAATAATAATAATAAATTAAAATTAATAAATTAAAATTAAAAAGTAATAATAAATTAAAATTAAGGGCGCCACGGTGGCGTAGTGAGTAGCACGTTCGCCTCACAGCAAGAAGGTCGCTGGTTCGAGCCCCGGCTGGGTCAGTTGGCATTTCTGTGTGGAGTTTGCATGTTCTCCCCGTGGTTGCGTGGGTTTCCTCAGGGTGCTCAGGTTTCCCCCACAAGTCCAAAGACATGTGGTATAGGTGAATTGGGTAAGCTAGATTGGCTGTAGTGTATGAGTATGAATGAGTGTGTATGGATGTTTCCCAGAGATGGGTTGTGGCTGGAAGGGCATCCGCTGCGTAAAAAATATGCTGGATAAGTTGGCGGTTCCTTCCGCTGTGGCGACCCCGGATTAATAAAGGGACTAAGCCGACAAGAAAATGAATGAATGAATGAAATTAAAATTAAATAAAGTAAAATAAAATAAAATAAATTAAAACAAAATAAAATAAAATAAAATAATTCCATGGTCATAAAGTGTAACATATATATATATATATATATATATATATATATATATATATATATATATGTAAAAATGAACAATATACACAGACCTATACTTATTAACATATTAAAAAATATATGCAATCAAATCTATTATATTTCTCATAATTAAAAACATCTTGCTAACAAATGGTGGTTAAAACCTAGTGGTTTGAAGGCTGGTTTGGGCAAAGTATAAATACTTAAAATTAAAACTAATTTGATTCAGCAAATAAGAATGATTTTCAAAGATATCAATTGATACTAAAGAGTGTTTAAAAAATCCGCTTTAGAATTCCATGAATATGTTTTATTTTAAAGTAGATAACCTTTTAAATATGTAACATCAGCCTTGCACAAAATATGTTTTAATGTTAAGCAAAACTGTTAAATAGAACATAAATAAAGTAACAGTAATAATATAATACAAATGCATTCTGAGAAAATGAGCCATGAATAAAGAACAATTTGAAGCTAGATAAAATTTTAGATAAATAACGTATATAATCATTTGTTCAGACAATGAGTGAAACTTTTATGGTGTTGTACCTGCTCCTCTTTAAAGGCACTGAGCAGGGCATTGGTATCAGTCACGCTTAGCGGGAAGGAGAGACGAGGGCCGCTGTACGACTCCGGCACCATAATCTGCTCGTACTTCAGCTGCCTGACCTCTTCCGTCAGAGGATCAACCACTGAGTCCAGCAGGTGAGAGATCAAGTCTGGGGCAAAGACAACAAGATGGCTGTGGTGACTATGAGGGAAGACTGAAAGCGGAATCCCACAGGTCTATACTGTAACAAGTAAGACAGGCAACTCAGTGATCTTGGTATGAATTGATGTGAAAGCAAAGAAATTACAAAATTGGATTGCGGAAGGAGGGATGGACAATTAATCTGTGACAGTCAAACCAAACATTTAAAATTAATTTAAAAAGGCTAAAATTTTTTTTGTATGACTTGACTTCATTCATTCATTCATATTCCTTTGGCCTAGTCCCTCATTTATCAGGGGTCATAAGAGTGGAATGAACCACCAACTATTTCGGCATTACTAGGAAAACCCAGTACTAGGAAACACCCATACACTCTCAAATTAACACACACACGCACGCACGCACGCACACACACACACACGGAGGAAACCCACACCAACACAGGGAGAACATGCAGACTCCACAAAGAAATACAAACTGGCCCAGCAGGCACTTGATTCAGCGACCTTCTTGCTGTGAGGTGACAGTACTAACCACTGAGCTGCCATGCCACCCTCTAACTTAACATAACGTACTTAAGACTTAAAACAAATGGTTAGGAATTAAAGAGCGAAATATTATCCACTTTATTCTGCAATGTAAAAAAAATGACTGCAAAAAAAATAGCAGTAACTTGCTGGCAATTTTTCATCAAATAATTACAACTGTGCTGTATTTTTACATTACAATTGTAGTTATTAGTTTACAGTGTGCTTGTCAATTTAGTTTTACTGGCAACCAAAGTTTGCATTAAGTTACTGTCACTTTTTTTTTTACATTGCAGAATAAAAAGGATAAATTGCACCAAAATTAATAAAATTGGCCAGTACATTTTTTACAGCGTTTAAAGTCATAAAAAGATATGAAATTATTCTCCCAATCAGTATAGCATGTGATGAGAGTTGGTTAGCCTAATTTCTTAGTGTAATGTGTTAATAGTTTTTGCAACTTTGCAGACATTTGAAAGCATTTTTTGCAACCAGTGTTGCATAAAAAATTGATACATGAAGCTAATCTTCACAAAAAACAACCTACAGCTGGGAAAATAAGTATTGAACACATCATGTTTTTTCCTGGGAATAATATTTCTAAAGAAGCTGTTGACATGGAACTCATTTTTCATTCAAATATATATAAAAAGTAAAGCCAAAAAAATCTGAAAACTTTGTTCCGTGTAATAACAATGGAATGACACAGGGAGAAAGTACTGAACTACTGGAGCGTATTTAATACTTTATTTAACAGTTTTTTTTGGTGATGGCAGCTTAAAGACGCCTCTTATACAGAGAATGAAGTCACATGCATTGCACAGGAGTGAGTTTTTATACAGACTTCAACAGAGTGTAAAAATCTTGATGGTTTTGTGGGTCTCGTCTATCAGATCTGATGTTTATTTAGCATTTTCTAATGGATTCAAGTCAGGTGATTGGCTGCATTCTACAGCTTGATATTCTTTCTCTGAATGCATTTGAGTTCCCTTGGCTGTTTTGGATTATTGTGTTGCTAAAATGCCCACCCTGTTTTCATCTTCATCATCCTGCTAGATGTTGGAGTGAAGCAGCGAACATTATTTTATAGAGATGAAGGGCAGAGGGTTGCTGAATAACAACTGCTGTCTGGGCTTTCACTGCCTTTCTTCATGTGCTCAATACTTTTCCCTGCATCATTTCATTTGATCATGCATAACTTAATTTGTAAACTAATTAAATTTGCTTTCTTTGCGTATATAGATTTCTATAGTTGTTACCAACATCCAAGGAAAATTTCAAGTCAACAGCACCTATGTGAAATATGTTTACTGAGAAAAATGGTGACGTGGTAATTACTTATTTTCCCTGCTGTAACCCATAATTTTTTACATTGCTTTCATTTAAAAAGTAACACACTCAGCTACTTTTTAAAGTGACTTCAGATTGTAATATATTACTTTTTCCAAAGACTGTTTGAGATGATAATTTTTGATAAGTCTACAGGCTAAAAATAGAGCTGGAACACAGGATTCAGGGAAATCGAGATGACTGGTCAAACTAAATATGAGAGAACTCTCCATTGTATATCTCTCAGCCTGATAAAATAATGTAAATGGGAATCATGAAACCCTTGGAACATCAAAGGTTTGTGCTATTGTCTATCAGACCTGGACACGTGGCAATGCAGGCGAACAGGCAATATCGGTTTCACTTTTTATTTACTAAATAAATGCTTAATCCTCAACCTGGGGTCTTATATGAAAGGCCTTTTTTTGATTGCCCATCAAAAATACCCAACACGCTACACACATAACACAATGTGCCATACTTCAATTTGCATAGCGTCTGTCCCTGCACAGGGATTTGAGAGTGCTGACCCATTGTGTCATTCTTGAAAATGTAAATTTGCAGTGTTTCCCATAAATTTATGCAGAGAAACCTGAATTTCAGGAACAGATGTTTGTATTGAGGTGAGCGCAAATGAGACATTTTTTTCTTGTCTTGATTTACAACATCCACAGGACATAATTTCCTGCTTCCTTATTCGCCAGTAAATTTTGTAAAAGAAGAGATTTACCATTTTTTGTCTCTTTTTTTTGTATTTTCCTTTTTTTGTGTAATCGTAATTTCATTTTGTTCATGGGGCTTGGAAATAATATTTGTTGCTATTTTTCTGTAAAACTATCCTGCTATTTCTGCAAAAGTTTAATAAAAAAACAGATTAAAAAAATACAAAAGTGATTTAATTTTACATAACAAGCATCACACTTAAAGTTTCATATAACCTTTGTAATAATAAAATGTCAAAATAGTGTTCCAACATCATTCAGTTTCAGAGATATATTAATAAATAATACACTACATATAAAAATAAATAAAATAATAATAATAATAAAGGTCCAAATTTGGGTCCAAAAATGCAGATGTCCTACCATTTAAAAATTGGAGTACTTTTTGTATTTAGGAAAGATGCATTAAACTGATTAAAATTAATTGTTGCAGATGATTTACATTTCAAATAATGGATCTTGATTCACTATAGCTGTGTAAGATGTATGAAAATATGCCTCATTTAAGAGAAAGAGACACAAGACTGAAAAGCATGTTACCCAGCTGAGAAAGGACAATGGGACCTACGTTTCACCCAAATACTCACACCTTTCTCTTCCCTTCATTTACATGTGAAGCATCTCACCCCCTCTTCCCTGAGCTCACACAAAATGATCATCTCAAAGTATGAACTGTTCTATATCCATGCAAGTGACTATATCTATCATGTTTGATATCATTTGAAATATCTCAGTGTGACTGGTACAATGGTCTCATTCCCTCAGAAATAGCCATAACCAAATAATAATTATATGACTTCAGGTATCTTTTGCACCACTGCTAAGGGTGTGACCGGGGGGTTCAGGAACCCTCACTGAATGTAAATGCCCTATTGTTATCCAACACACACCCACACATCTCTTGGTTTTGTGACTACTTAAGGAACAGCTTCCAGCTGGCCAGGCGCTTTTTGTAACCAAATTGGCCCGTAGCATGAGGCTTTTCAGAGCTTCACGCTATGTATATGTAGAGTCAGGTATACATCTTTTGATCTTGGATCTATCTTTGAGAATTTGATGTTTTGTATTGATCGTTTATGAATTGACTGAATGAATTGGCATAATACACATTTACCTGACTAATAAATTGTTATATTTGAACGTAATCTTGTTACTCTGAAATTATTTCTCAGATAAGTTAAGAATGTACTAGGTTCCATGATAGACGAAACATAACACATGTTAAATGGAGATCCTAGAAGTTCCAACTTGTTGTTTGACTCTTAATTATGTATTCGTCGCAATTTACTGTGGGGATCCAGGGTTAATGCAACAAGATGAATGATCACATCTTGATTGGTACTGGAATTTTGACCTCTGGTTAAATACTTATTTAACTAAGTTGTCCACAGGTGATTGTAAGAATTAAATGCGATTACTATTTAAATAATGACATCGTCTGTCTATCAAATAGTATTGATCATTAACCTCTAATTATTTGATCAGACTTGTGAGCTTATGATGCATTACAGCCGGCATAATGTAACATAGGTTCACAACAAATGAGTTTAATAAAAGTAAAGTACTAGTGGGGCTAGGGATAATTTCATAAAAGAATAATTATTTAAGTGGTACTAGCAATTGACCGCTGATTATTGTTTCGATAATAATTAAGTTGTACATAGTATGAGTAAAGTACTAATGGGGCTAGGGATAATTTCATAAAATAATTAAATATCTTTAAGTGGTACTAGCAAATTGACTGCTGATTAATGTTTCAATCATAACTAAGTTGTACGTGGTTGTTTTAATCACGGAAAATTAGGGCTATAGGCTACTGATTTAACCCCTGGTTATCGTTTGGAGAATTAATTAAGTTGTACCTAGGAAAAATCGGTAGGAGTTTAGGATTGTTCAAATATATATCAAAATCTCTTAAAGCTGTTAAATTAATAAAGTAATATTAAACTATAAAATGGAGTCAGGTAAAACACGGATAAACGTATTAACATTCTAGAACCATCTTATATCAAAATTGGAGTCAGATATGAGTTCAACTTGAAATAAATCAACATTGTGCCCTGGAAAGATAGAACATGCAATTGAGCCTTCATCCAGCAGTAGACACCGCCGTTGGACTATTGGCTGGACCTTACAGCTGTGACTGCAGACATTCAATGTTTAAGATACACTTCACAGCACTATAATAATATACCTCCTAATTGCCAACATTACAATCACTATAGAGCCACAGAAACAATCTGAATCAAAAAAACATCCAAACACAAGTTGAATCAAAAAACCAATCCAATCCAAAAACCATCCCATCCAAACCCAAGACACGTGATTACCTGACAAGACCAGTCATGTACATTTGCGACTCACACAATGAGAACTGATTATACACGGCTTTCCCCAAGTGAAATTACAGGCTGATGAAATTAACCTCAATGTGAAGAATAGAAAGCTGTGAGAGCATCTTTCATTGGGTGAAATAGTTGAATATTAGTGTTTGGTTCTTCAACAGTTTGAGAACGTTCTATGCGCAGTTTCTCTCAGCTGCGTCTCATTTGGATTTCAGTTCTACTTGACTAAAGATGGGACTAATTGTCTTCTGCGTTTTGGACATCTGCCTTTGGAGGCTGGTTGCTGCATTTCTGGCTCTCTCTGCATTACAGGCACTCAAAATGGGATCTCCCAAGGTTGCTAAGCAACTGGGTCTCCATATAGTGTTTTTTGGGATCATTGAAAGGATAGGTGCAACACTCCAGAGGGAGACCAAATGACGCAAAAAAAATAAAAAATAAAAATAATAATAATAAAATCACTTGTGCTGGGGCTCTCCAAAAGTGTGCTGAGGGACTGCTAGATTCAAACTGGATAATAATTAAAAATACAAAAATAAATAAAAATCATCAATCAGTAAAATGCTTTTTAAAGTATAAAACATGAACAGCATGCCTCCAAAGATTTCAAATTAATTTTTATACCATCTAATTACAAATGGGGCATTTTAAATAGTTTGAAACATTTATATTTAGCAAAGTAAATTTTGAATATGGTAGCACTGTGGCTCAGTGGTTAGCACTGTCACCTCACAGCAAGAAGGTCGCTGATTCGAGTCCCGGCTGGATCAGATGGCATTTCTGAGTTGAGTTTGCATGTACGTGTGGGTTTCCTCCAGTCCAAAGACATGCGCTATAGGTAAATTGAATAAACTAAATTGCCCGTAGTTTCCTATTACTGGGTTGCAGCTGGTAGGGCATCCGGTGTGTAAAACATATGCTGGATAAGTTGCCGGTTCATTCCGCTGTGGCAACCCCTGATGAATAAAGACTAAGCCGAATATACATCAATGCTATGCAAAATATGAGTATCAATTAAACATTAAACAATAAATTAAAAACTACTTCATACATTACAACGTGTCCTTAAAAAATTGAGGAAGACAAAAACCACTATCCATTTTTACCAAAATTACAAAAGACAAATATAAAATGTATCTGTGTAAAAATAGTTTATAAACAAAAAAGGCATGAATATTAACAAAAAAAACTAACAACACAACAAACAAGTGTAATTAAGGCTAATGACAAATTTACTTTCATTTTCGATCTATAAAGTTGGCCACTGTCCGTCAAACCAGTTGACTTGACCTATCTCTCAGAAATACAATTTAGTGAAATAACAAATAATAAAATGATAAAGTATGATTAATATGATGTATTGTTAGAAGACATTTCTTAGATGTTTTACAAACATGTTACGCTGAATGATGACAGAAAAAGATTTCACCTATTTTTGATATTTAATTTCTACAAAACTGTTTTGAAATGTAGGCACTCTTCTATGAATATAACGTCATGTTTGTATATTTCATTTAACGCGATGTCTTTTATCCATATTACAAAATTTATTACCTGGTCCATTCCCGTTCATCTGAGTGAAGTTGTCCAACATGAAAGTGAAGAAGCTCGACAGCTATAAAAATGAAACATTTGCAAACTAGTGTTAAAAATGAACCATCCAATTAAAGCGGCAATTTAATATCACTAAAGAAGACATAAAAAGAACAGATTGACATTGTTGCTGTTTTTTTTCTTTTTCATCTGGTCACAGTAATGTTTTTTTTTTTACTGTACCTGTAGCTGGTCCTGTTCTCCTGCATACTCAATCGACTGAAAGATGTTCCACGTGTAGCGTCTTCGCATCTCCAGGTGAGCAACATAGCGTCTGTACCAACGCTGGATCAGTATGGCAGCTTTTATGGCTAAATATGTTAAGGACACACAAAGAATGAAAGGAGTAGCTGTAAATGATACTCGTAGACCACAGGTTTAAGACAAAAAGTATTTGGAAAGTACATTTTTTTAATTATTATTATAAATACTTGTAGCTGACTGGTGCCTTCAAATAGAAGAAAATGACTACCGTACATTTCCCAATATAAAAAAAAGCAGCAATATGTGTAAATATGCAGTAAGCAGGAAGAAGAGTACATAGATCCTGTGAGATTCAGAAAAACATGCAAACATTTTAACACCATGAGGCCATGGCTGGCATCTGATTCAAAAAGCTTTACTTTTTTTTTTCTACAACTTGTGTGTGTGTGTGTGTCCAAGATGATAACACACTAAAACACATAAAATTTTTTCTTTTGCATTTTTGAAGGGTTTTGTGTATGGTAGGGCTGAATACGAATACTGTCTGTATACCACCTATTCGGTTCGTTGTTCGCGATTTTTTTGCAATTGCGATTTATTGCACAGCCCTACTGTACAGATGTCAAACAAACATTTACAATGAGGAGTGAAAAGAGTTTTATTTACTTTTTTATATGTACTGTACACATGTATCCTCAAATGAGCTCTTTTTAAATGCACGTCCCATACAGAAATCTGATATATCCCAATATACGCAAATTACATATATTATTTACAAGATCATATTTGGATATCCTGTATATAAAATGTCATATATGGAAAACATACACTCCCTGGCCACTTTACCAAGTACACCTATCCAACTGCTCGTTAACGCAAATTTTTTAATCAGCCAATCATGGCAGCAACTCAATGCATTTATGCATGTAGACATTATCAAGACGATCTGCTGCAGTTTAAACCAAGCATCAGAAAAATGATCTAAATGACTTTGAACGTAGCATGGCTGTTGGTGCCAGACGGGCTGGTCTGAATATTTCAGAAACTTCTGATCTACTGGGATTTTCACAGACAACCATCTTTAGGATTTACAGAGAATGGTCAAAAAGAGAAAATATCCAGTGAGCGGCAGTTCTGTGGGCACAAATGCCTTGTTGATGCCAGAAGTCTGCGAAAAATGGCCAGACAAGCTGATACAAAGGCAACAGTAACTCAAATAACCACTCATTACAACCGAGGTATGCAGAAGAGCATATCTGAAAGTACAACATATCCAACCTTGTGGGTGGATGGGCTACAGCAGCTAAGAACAGGAAATTGAGGCTACAATCCGCACAGGCTCACTAACATTGGACAATGGAAGATTGGAAAAACGATGCCTGGTCTGATGAGTCTCGATTTCTGCAGCGACATTTGGATGGTAGGGTCAAAATTTGTTGTCAACAACATTAAAGCCTGGATCCATCCTGCCTTGTATCAACAGTTCAGGCTGTAATGGTGTGGAGGGTATTTTCTTGGCACACTTTGGGCCCTTTAGTACCAATTGTACCTAATAAAGTGGCCGGTGAGTGTATTCCAAAGTATTGCAAAAACGGCTAGTTAATTAAATAGACACTTTTTCAAACATTGGAATTACAATTATGTACCTTTATGTTCAAATATATTTGCTATGATTTTACACGTGTTTGTGTGTAGATTTCATTTTAAGATAAAAGCAACCTGTTCAAGATGTATTTCCTGATTCTCATCGTCTCATCAGGTCCATGTTACCATGCTAACGTCATGCTTTAACGCACATATGACTCATGGTACAGAGACACTTGCATCTTTTCTAGAGCACTTGAGTGCGAAAGCGGTGCCAAATATAACCTTGTCTCAGGGGGTCTATATCACAGGTGCTAATTAAAGAAGTGCAAGGAGCAGTTAAGGAGAAAGAACACAACACAAACATTAGAGACGAGGCTTTTCTCGAGAGTATACACACCCATAGATAAAATCTGAGCTGCGTTTGAGAATGATGGGATAACTGCTAGTACATTGAGCTAAATTTTAATGATTTTCATAATTAATAATAAATAATTCATCATTTAAAAAGCATAGAGAGTAAAAACCCTCTTGTATAATTGAGATAACTCAGGGAGGTTGGTGCTTTGAGTAAAAATATATGGCAAATAATTGAGTTTGCACTTTTAACAGTACATTTCTACATTGGTGAAATTGTGCTACTTCTCTATAGCCACAAATGGGACACAGACAGGGATGATAGATGCTGAAGAAAGTGCCTTACTCAGAGCTGGGTTGGACTGCTTGATGGAGCCATCTGTGTGAGAGGTGATTAAATTAAATTGAATAATTTGAGTAAAACCTTGTGGGTGGGGTGAAAACAGAAAAAAAAGAACAGAACTGGAAACTAAAAGCAATGCAAGCAATGCCAACACATTAATAGCACAAACTTGTTGAATCCAGGGTTGTTGCAAATGGGATATGGACAAGAGGTTAAGCTTCTGTGTGCTGCAAAGCAACAAGGATATAGAATTTTGTATTTTACCTGTTTCTGAGGGTCGTGTTTGATTCTCAATGGCAATTGATGTGCCGCATCCCATGATGGTTTTGCTTGCTTCTGGTCATGAATCTCCCAAGTTTTTGGGATTATCTTTTTCATTTAGTATCCAAAAATGCCTGTGCAAAGAAACAACACATGGAAATTGTTTGTAGAACAGCTTAAACAATATCAGTACAAAATATCCAGAATTATAATAGTTTAAAACATGTAACTGAAAAATACATTTTACTTGTACACAAATCTAAATACTGAAATATGCATTCGTATGGTTATTGTTACCACTATAAATAAACAGACTTATGTATATTCAGTGGGATTTATTCATAAAAACTCAAATGATAGTCACAAAATGGCTATAAAAATGCAATACAGTTTTGAATTAATTCAGCATCACATTAATGTGTCCCTGTGGAATAAAGCAACAAAAGATACTGCAAATCATGCTGGACTTTAATCTGTGCCTCTAAAGAGCCTTTCAAACGACCCTTTTAACAGTGATCAATCTCTATGAGGTGGCACAAAGAGAGATAGACTGTTGACTACCATATTCAGTTAGAAATATAAGAATTAGAACATAGACAACGACTATTTATGTCTTAAATATGTTGACTGAACTTCTTAGCCTAACTATCCAAAGATTGTTAATATTTTAAGCCTAGATAAACTGATCAAATCTATATACAACATTTTCCTCAACAAAAACTGCATAACTAAACAGTTGTTGTGCCGAGAAACGAACACCTGCTGTTAAATACACCCCCTCTGAAATGCGCATCTATTGACTTACATAGATAAAATATATTAATAATAGAGCTATGACAACTAATGAGAGAGAGTCTGAGTTGAATTTCATGAATGGACCCCTTCCCTTACAGAAAACGTCAATCACAGACGACAAACAAACAAAAACACAAGGCATAGCAAACGAAAAGCGTAAGTTACCTTTCTGTTGTCCATCACTCACCACGACACGCGACTACGCAAGGAAATTAGTGTTGGACAAAACTCAGAGCACAAATTAATTCTAGCACGTACTTCCAAAAGTGGAGGAGTGCGAATATAAACGCCACAGGTGTCAGATGAGGTAAAGCTTTCGGTACAAAACGCCGAGTCTGTCTGATTTGTGAGCACAGCACCTGCGTCTCACTGACTCGTGAGTCTGAGTCTTTGTTTGATTCACCCCAGTGACTCGACTCTTTTGGATTCGTTCGGTAAAACGATTCATTCAGCGGTTCAGATATTGATCATTTACGCATTTAGGCCCGTAGGTGGCGATAAGTGACTTTGAGTAAAATAAATTTTTATATTCTTTAGTATTGTTACATTATTATTCTTAAACTACACTCATGACACTAGCTTAACTAGAATGGGTTTCAGATAAGATGTCTTATCGTTAAACGAAACTTAAATATAGCTTTACAAAACATTGATCATAAGAATGTGCTCAGAACGATCACTAAAAGCCTGGCTAAAATGAATAGATAATCGTCATCAAGCTTTAAAAGAAAAGAGAGGGAGAAGGAGACAAAAAAAAATAAAAATAAATAAATAGACAAATAAAAAATAAACCACACACACCCAGTTTAGCAAAAAGGGCTTTATTGTCAATCACAACCAATAAATATTAACATCCATTAAAATAGTTAAATAAACTTTTAAAAACGGTTTAAAAATCAAGACTCAAGCCCCAGCCAGCGCAGCTGCATTCCTGCGGCGGCTCCTTAGCTCCAGACTCCAGGCCTGCAGGATCTCCCTCTGCGTGACGCTCCTGTGGCGGCTGAAGCAGGAGAGCCGCGCGGCCTCGGACCCCACTCTCTGCAACAAATATCTGCTCACACCCCTGGGCTCATGGACGCGTCTCTCTGCCGTCGGACTCATCTGTGCATTAAATTCAGTTGTAAGTATAAATATCTGGGTAACTTTTTAACGCCTTTTTACTTGTGGACCTAAACACACCTGTTGTCTGGCCGTGTAGATGAATGAAGCATGTCCTCTGTTCTTCGATATGAAGCTTCGAGATGCCGTGCAGCGCTTGCTTTTAAGACCAGGAGCTTTCATGATGGACAGAAAAGTGAGGAATCAACAAAACATGCAAAGAAACTACAATTTATGGCACATGCAATCAATTCACTAATGACCAACAGCCAGGTGCATTGCTAAAACTGATCTGGAGCGCATGCGCACTCGCTCAGATCAATTTATTAATTTAGTCTACATATTTACGTTTATCTTAAGCTCGTTCAGTCTTAAATCTTTCAGCAAACCTTCTCAACATATGTCAGTCTCATTCCATCAGAACAGTTGTGTTAATAAATAATTTATTTCTATAATTGTGGACCTGTTGTTTTCAATATTATATTATTTTTAAACTTAATTCGGTCAGTTTTATAATTATTTCACTTGTCATTAAGCTTAATTTTAGTTTTAGTTTAGAAGTTAAAACTAAAGGAAAAGGTCTTTAGCAACTAGCTAAAAGTAAATATTCGTAATTAATCATTGAGAGGGCGTCACGGTGGCGCAGTGAGTATCACGATAGTTTCCCCCACAAGCCCAAAGATATGTGGTATAGGTAAATTGGGTAAGCTAAATTGTCTGGGGATATACGTGTGTGAATGAGTGTGTATGGATGTTTCCCAAAGGGTTGCAGTGGGAAGGGCATCTGCTGCGTAAAACATATGCTGGATAAGTTGGTGGTTCATTCCGCTGTGGTGAATCCACATTAATGAAGGCACTAAGCCAAAAAGAAAAAGAATGATTTATTCACTAATGTATGTATGTATGTATAAACTTGCTCTAATAAAATGTCTTATATAAACTATGAACATATTTTAATGCTATTATTATATATATTTTTAACTGTGTGCATTTATCTATTGTCCAAATTGCAGAGTGAAATTGGATCCAGGCTGAATAAATCAGAAAATACGGAGAAAGATTTCCTTTATTCAAGTGTGTTGTTTCTCAGGTAAGCCACAAACACAGTTTAACAGTACAGGCTCATAATGAATATAAAAAGGAACTGGTCAGTGGGAATTAAACAAGCAAAAACACTATCACAAACCACATCAGAACACAACACTGAGTTCAACTCCAATGGATCTCCCCATTTCTAGCCAGATAGAATATCTGGTTTAACAATATGGCTTCAGCATGCAATGGATGTAAACATACCTGATTTGCCAAAGCAATTCTTCTTTTATTAAAAAAAACTAAACAAAAAAAACCATGACATGACATAAAAAAACATAAAGTAATTTTGCTTAAAGCATAAAGTAAATAATTTCCATGAACTTAAGAAAAAATGTGAAACAAATAATCAAATAACTAGATGCAGAATGTAAAATAAAATGCAGAATTAAAATAAAAAGCAAATGATATCAATGCAGATAATAAACAAAACAATATTGGCCAGTGATATTCACTTTGGCATGTTGTGATACAAGAAATGGACGGTGTACAGGAAATAGTTGGGAATGGCTTTGCTTTGTTGGTTGTTTGTCAGATCAGGTGCATTTATTCAAGCAAAGCAGCAGCTCCAAGCGCATGGCGATGCGAGTGTGCCAGCCAAGGGGGAGGATACGAATGTAGCGTGCTACGATTGGTGGACGCAGCAGGTTCTGGACTGTTGAAGAGCGGTCAGAGTTCCCATAGAACACCTGAGGAAAAACAATTACAGTTAGATACATCAATGCCAACTTTAGACTGGGTCAAAGATGAGCTGTCCCATTTTGCACATCAATGTAGAAAGTATTTTAAATAGATTATTCTCACAAAAATTAAACTTTACTTGCTATTTAGTCACGGTTCGAGTGGTTTTAAACTTTTTATTAGTTTTTTTGGTTCAGTTTAAAAAGATATTTTGAAGAATGCTAAAAACTTTAACCCTAGTAAACTTCCATAGTATATATAACAAGTACTATAGAAGTCAATGGTTAAAACTTTCTTTAAAATATCTTATAGTCTGCTCAGCAGAAGAAAGTCATAGATGTTTGGAACAAGAAAATAGTGAGTAAATGATGTTTCAAATAATTTAAAATAAAAATAATGTTGCACGTAATTTTGGTGGACGACACGGTGGCTCAGTGGTTAGCACTGTCACCTCACAGCAAGAAGGTCGCTGGTTCGAGTCCCAGCTCAGTTGGCATTTCTATGTGGAATCTGCATGTTCTCCCTGTGTTTCCTCGAGCAACCCAAATCCAAAGACATATGGTATAGGTCAGTTGAATCAACTAAATTGGCCGTAGTGTGTATGTATGAATGAGTGTGTATGGGTGTTTCCCAGTACAGGGTTGCAGCTGGAAGGGCATCCGCTGTGTAAACATATGCTGGATAAGTTGGCGGTTCATTCCGCTGTGGCGACCCCTGATAAATAAAGGGACTAAGCCGAAGGAAAATAAATGAATGAATAATTTTGGTGAAATTAATGTCAGGTCTGTTTGTGTTGCGATGATGATGTCATGTTTTCCATAGTCATTTATAAGAGGAATAAATCGATATGGAAAGTTCTATCTAGAAAATCTGATATATTTGTAAACCAGTAACAAATATAGGGAAATTTAGCCCAATACCAAAAGCCGATATTGCTTTATATCCGGAATCCTATGAGCCGATAACCTATAGTAATTTTCCAAGACAGGCTATATGTCTTCCTACCCTGTTGTTTCCAGTTTGGTCTTTGTAGTAGATCCAGTTGAGATTGTCATTAATGCGGTACTGCATAGTGTACTTGGTAACCCACTCATCAGAGTCACAGCGGCCCTGGGTCAGGATACCAGAAACCACTTTCACCTCCTTCAGGTCAATTTGAAGCCACTGGCTGGTGTCCTGGAACTTAGACAGCCAGGCACATCTAGGGGGAACATACACAAATACACAGATCCCAAAGTCAAGATATCTAGAAGACTAAAAACCCTGAAAATATTGGACAAGATAGAACAAGAGCAGAATCATTCAAAAAGTTGTTCAAATGTTTCTGAGGTCTGAAACCTTCATTATATTAAAGGGATACTGTAAAATGTGATTTTCTTGGTTGACTCAACTACTTTATATGACTCTTAGGAAATACCTCTACCAAAGAAATCACATTTAACTAAATATAAAATATATGAGGTGACAAGGTGGCTCAGTGGTTAGCACTGTCGCCTCACAGCAAGAAGGTTGATGGTTCTAGTCCAATCTGGGTCATATATATATATATATATGTGTGTGTGTGTGTGTGTGTGTGTGTGTGTGTGTGTGTGTGTGTGTATACACTTCACTTGCATTACATCACATAAAATATTATCAGATACTTACCAACTTGTCCCAAGGTGATTTGTTCACACAGGTGTTATCAGGGTGCGAATTACAGGGGAGGTCCCTTTAATCCTCCCAAATTAACGCTTAAATGACATCAAAACAATATGTATGGTGGTCCGCCCTTTAATTGTGAGAAATAATTTTCTCTGTTCTGTATCTTAAATAATACTATTAATAATTTTAAAAAGGCATCACGGTGGTGCAGTGGGTAGCACAATCGCCTCACAGCAAGAAGGTCGCTGGTTCAAGCCTTGGCTAGGTCAGTTGGCACATCTGTGTGGAGTTTGCATGTTCTTTCGTGTTTGCATAGGTATCCTCTGGGTGCTCCAGTTTCCCTCACAGTCCAAAGACATGGGGTACAGATAAATTGAACAAGTTAAATTGGCTGAAGTGTATGTATGTGAACCAGTGTGTATAAATGTTTCCCAGTACTGGGTTGCAGCCGGGCATATGCTGGTGGCGACTTCTGATGAATAAAGAGACTAAGCCGAAGGAAATTGAATGAATGAATGAATGAAAAAATATATAACATTTATGCTATATATTCGAAACTCATTTCAGCTATCACACACTCACCCAAATCCTTGGCTGTTTAGTCTTGCTCTGTTTGGCGTCCAGGAGGAGAACCAGCCTGTGTACTGGTCTTCATTAGAGCAACTGATCTGATCTGAAGACACAGATCCTGCCTCAAAACCCAGAGGTTTATGGTAGGGACACTCTGAATAGAAAATTGAAAAGATATATTAGATTACATGACAACAATGTACTAAAACTTGTCAAAATAATTCGGCTCAGCGAAAACTATTAAAATATCTGTATTAAGCATGCCAGAACAGATGCCGATGCTAGTTTGTAAAGAAGTACTAAATGTTTGCGCACATTTCAACAAATTTCTGATTCAGTTGTCAGGTACTTACACATGCCTATAGACATAGAGTGAATTGCTTGAGTAAAATCTAAATTTAGAGTGTTTATTTAGCTACTGTAGCACATATGGATTGTGATATGTGTTGATGTCAGTTTGACAGATTCAACCACAATATTCATAACCACGTCCTCTTACTGTTAGTTAGTTAGGAGGGAATGATGCACAAAAAGAAAGCCCGCCCCCTACCTAATATACAGTTTCAGTTGGAAGTACATGAAAATATTGAAGTAGTAGTCTCAGTCATTTCTGGTTCACATGGACTTTAACATGCAAATCACAAATGCATGATGTCACCATTTTCACAATATCACATTTGTAGTTTCCGTGGATACAATAAGGGTTTCAAAAACGTTTGCATGTTCAAGCTTCCAAAATGCGTCAATGGCCAAAATGCTTAAGCAGATTTTTTTTGTTGTTGTTGACACAATTGTGATTAAACACAACCATAATTAATCTTTGCACATAATTTGAATTTGAATATGCATCAGCTTCAAGATTTCTAACTCCAAAATCAGCTCTGAATTGCCCAAATGTGTTCAACAAAAGCTCGCAGGATGTCCGACGTATCTGACAGGAGGCTTAATAAAACATTAGTCACGCGATCAGAGAGATTTCTTTGTCCCGCTGTGTTAAAGAGAAATGGACAAAGCGTTAATCTGCCGGCTCTATAATTCCATGCTTCCGCTCTTCTGCTGCTTGTGACTTTTTTCAATCCCAAAAGCTTTAGTTCCCCATACCGAAAGATCAACATCCATTAAGACTTTAGGCTGGCAGATGGTCACGTTCCACACTTAAGCTTCAGTTTTACATCAGTGTTTTTACATAACAGTCCCTCATATCAAGGGTTTAGGATGCTGTTTTTGACATGACAAATTTGCTTGGTAATTCAAATGTAATTAAAAGAACATTTTGTAAAAAAAAAAAAAAAAAAAAAAAAAACATGTATCCCAAGGTAAATTTCTGTTTTAAAGGGTGTCAACACTTCAATTAATGACAAGACAAGTTATTTCAGAGTGCTCTAATCCTTAACTAAAGTACAGCTTTATAGTAGATGAGTTAAATATGTCCATTTTATTGCTGCATTAGCATTTTGGCTATCGTTCAGCTGAGAGAGAAAAAGCTCAAAAGTACAAGCTGAAAATGTAAGCCTAAACTGAAAAAAAATATGTGAAAAGATCTTTATCATCCAAATACAAGCATAATTGACACCCAGACGCCTCAGAACACACTGATCTTGTTGAAGTCCTCATTGAGTGACATTACATGCTGATTTTTAAACAAAAGTACAAGAGGGATTTTACTGTGTTGCCATGTTTTCTGTCATCCTTTGGATTGGGTTTGTATCGATATGGATATTTTCACTGACACTCATTATATACTCATTATATTAAGCAATATTTAGACCTATGAACAGGTCTAGTTATTAGCATTTTTTATATATATTTGGAGGCCGATAATTGTTATTTATTAGATAATTGTTATTTTTTACCAATATTGATTTTTTTTACAAATATTAGAAATTATTTTAAAGATTTTTTTTACTTGGGTGTGGGATTTTTTACAGATATCAATGACTTTTTTATATATATATATCTGGAAGCAGATAACTAATATATAGGCCTAAAAACACAAATCTTGATATAAACTTTCACCAATATTTAAAAAAAAATTTCGGGGGAGGGGGGTTGGGGGGGGGGGATCAACCGATTGGTCATTATGTTTGGAAACCGATAACCGATATCTAGGCTAAGGAATACAAATCTTTATATACTGTAAATTTTTCACTTAAATGAAATTGCAGCTTTCCAACATTTTTAAACTCTTTTTCTTAAAACTGATCTTTAAATCTCATTTTATCTGGAAGCAGATATACAAAATGTAAACAAATAATGACAATTGTAAAGTTCTGTCCTGAGGTCATTAAGCCAGTGTCACTCTGACCTGTCCGTGCCCTGCTTTCAATAGTTTGACTGACAGGTCCTATTCTTGTTAATCTTGCCAATTCTGAGTAATCTTGGTAGTCTTGGTAATTCTTGGTAATCTCAACACCTCCACATAATGAGATTATGAACCTGCATGCTGATTTGTTCCATCTTTCTCAACTTTCCTTATCGCTCGATTGTAACACATCAGTCTCGTCGGAGGACTCTGAATACGAGATGCTCTGTGTTAATGGAGCATGTCTGCCCTGTGGTGGTGTGCCAATGGGATACGGTGATGCGCACAGGGCCCAGGTGACGCTGCAACCAAATGATTAATGACTTTCTGTGCCACTGCAGGTGGAGGCTTGTCCGGGAGCCAGCTCATTCACACATGCCCTGCCTTCTGTTTCCGAAGGGCACCAGCTACTGCTAACTAATACATCCATCTCAATTCCCAAAGAGCGAACACTCTTAAAAATAAAAGGGGATTTTTATAGTGAGTCCACTGAGAAGCATTATGGGTTCCACAAAGAACCTTCCACTGAAAAAGAACCATTTTCTAAAATATTTTTCACTGTAAAGCATCCACCGTTTGTGGAGGTTAGAGGTTTTTCATAGACCCACCAATGACAATAGAAACCTTTATTTTTTTTAACAGTGCAAAGCTCCATTCAAAGATTTTACAGTTTTCAGTTGGAATTTATTTAAAATTCACCCTTAGCCAATAAAAAAGGCTACTATTTAATGAATTATTACTGAATAAATGATACATTTGCTTGAAACATTCTGATTTCAAAAGCTTGAGAGTAGCAGAGCTGAGATCAGAATCAGAGACTAATGATAACTAAAAACACACAGTCATGAATAGCAGATTTTCTTCCATATTTTAGTCCTTTTCTCTTTCATACCTGGCATGCAGCCCATCTCCTGTGGCCAACTTGATGAACCCTTGGAAAGCATCTTGCTAGAGGGATCATCGCAATCACATTTGCAGGATTTTCCAGCCCATGTATCGTTGCTTTCACCATCCTGAGCACACAACATTATATAAAATGATTGTCCTTTAATTACTTTTAATATCAATATCAAATGTTTTAATTACCGTTTGTGCCTGCAGACCAAGAAAACCTATGGAAAATGTTGGAGAGTAAAGAAATATTATTTTTTATTATTTTAATTGACATGATTCAAATACAGATTATTTAAATGCTTAAAAACACTCACATTTTTTACAATATATTTATAGTTAACATACTTTTAAAAAAATTGAATCCACTTTTTAATTAATTACTGCAAATTTTGTGAAAATAGTCAACAGCACATACCTTGAGACACCAGCAGGATGGCTAACAGTAACGTGTTCTGCAGTCTGTACTCCATGATGTTTATTTTTCGAGTGGTGGACCACCGCGCTGATGTTAAAGGGGCTGGATTACTGTAATCCACAGAGCCCTAATGGCCTTATCTAATGCCCTTTATCTGAAAGCTCCTCCCTTTACTGCAGAAAGCTAGTTTGAAATTGTTCACATCCTAGTCCGACTGTTGTCTGTTAAAAAAAGAGAGAAATAGCCAAATGATCCCAGATTATAAAGCCGGACGATCACCTTCTGTGACCCACTTAATGGTTCATTGCATGCAATTAACTCAATTCAACTTCCCAGGCAATCTGTTGATGCACATTGCTACATTCAATATGCCGTTTGACGGAGAACCAACACGAAGGCTGTTTTGCCTGTTTCTTTTGTTTGTTTCTTTTTTTCAAGGATTTGTTTTTGTAATCGATGCTACTGTTAAATTCTTTTATTACTTATGTCCTTTTTTGTGTGTGAAGATATTAGGAATAACGACCAAGATATATGCTTTACACCATTGGTTGAAAGTGTTTTTTTTAACATCTCTTCTGCTTACTAAGGCTACATTTAGGCTAAATATGCATGTACATTGACAGGTGTTTGCAATGAAATAATACAAGTTGGAATATACAGTAGTTGGGTAGACATTATTATTTAATTGTTATTAATTACAGCAGAATATACATTATAAACGCTGTTGAAGTCAGACATGCCTGGACTTAAATCAAAAAACGTTTAGGGTGCTTCCCCTCACTTGTACCCTAAAGAGAACACACACAGACAAATAGTCTTCATAAAAGACATAGACAAAAGTGCTGAGTGAATGGTAAGGGAACTTTGTTTGAGCTAAATGTTAAAGGAGAAGCAAATAATCAAGTTTACAGACTCAATCGAGTGGATAGAATCGAGTGGAATGAATCTTTTATAGCATTTTCTTTGCTTGGTGGAATTAATATGAGTGATAAAAATGGTAAAATCGCAAATGGAAACCCAAGTGGAACACGTGGATACATTTTTATATGAAAATGTGACATGGAACACAACAATCTGTAATTTTTAATATGAAAAAGTGATAACATTTTCTTTCATGAAAATGTTCCAACCCCACAACTAGCATTCTTCTTGTGTTCCACATGCATTCCATTTGGTTTCCACTTGTTTTTCCACACGTGTTCCATATGTGTTCTACATGCGTTCCATGTGTTCCACATACGTTCCACTTTTGTCCCACATGCTTTCCAAATGCGTTCCATTTGATTTTAGACTCATATGTTTTGTCTGTTGGTGTAAATTAATCGAAAAGTACTATCAGTAACTGAAATCAACGTTTAAAAGCCAATTATGTCAAAAACTAGCATGCAAGCTGTGAAGAACTTTGCTCATTCTCTGTGGGCCTAGTAACCTAAATGATGGCTGTCGTCGAAATAGAAAAATGTCTGATTTTTAAAAAAAATCTAGTATGTTGTTCATATCAATCCTGTCAAGCAGAAGGAGCAAGGACACAATTCAACAATAGACCTTGAATCAGTAAACAGGATTCAAACAGTTCGACATCTAATAGGAACAGTCTTAACATTTACAAAACAGATCTGAGTACATTCTATGACAGATTCAGAAATCATAAGTAAAATAAAGAGAACGACAGACAAAACAGATGCTCATCTGACAGAAAAAAAACTCTTCTGTTCCTGATAGATTGTAAACCTTTGGCCTTCACAATGGCTTTAGTTGGCACAACTGCTATAGATGGATATATGCGTAAAGTAGAAAAGACTGATAATCATGAAAGATGCAAACTGACCACTGGGTCTCACACAGTACAATCGTATGCAGACATCAACATTTGTCCAATGGAAAACTGACAGAAGCGATAAATACATTCTAACTGAATACAGCTTCTAGTCATCGCTAAGCCACAGGAATATGTAAATATGAAGATGTCTAGTGAATGGTTAATCTTTTCGGTGCACTTCTGGGGATGAACCTGAATGTTTATATCCCTGCATTCAACAGCTCAGATACTGGAACACTTACAACATCCTCTTTGGATGATAGATGCTTCAAGCCAACATAAGACAAGCTGTCTATGGCTATTAAACCATGACAGATGAGTTGTCAGTACCTGCAGGTATCCTTCGGTATGGCAGTGAACCAAGAAACAAGCAAATTACCTTCACAGTCTCCTTCACATGCATTTAAGGCAGTCAAAAACCCTGCTTATTAAAAACACGGTCCAATATATAAGTCGTTCTTAAAATATGATCTCGACTTCACCTACATTACCGTTCAAAAGTTTGGGGTCTGTAAGATTTAGAAATGTTCTTTAAAAAGTTGCTTATGCTCACAAAAGGTGCATTTATTTGATCAAAATTACAGTAAATGTATAATAATATAACAATGTAATAATATTATGACAATTTGAATGAACTGTTATCTATTGTATATTGTAGTGTTAAAACTGAGCAGTATAAAAAATACTATAGTACTTTATAGCAAATATTGTTTTCAACCATACTATAGTAATGTACTTGAATTAGTCTGTCTTGGCAATTTTATAATTACTGTGGTAATGCAACAACTATAGATATAGAAATTATTATAACAATACACCACTGTTATTCGTAGTAAAAACTAAAGTATACTACAGTATTTATTATAGTTTATCACAATATATTCACTACAGTTTATTATAGCATACATTAACCACATTTGGTAAATACTTCAGCACTATACACTACTATATAGTATGATTCAAAAACACTATGGTATTTATTATAAACTGATATAGTATTTTTGTAAATGGAACTTTCATCAGACCAGAATGTATTCAAAACTGTATTATTACCTTTACTGTCACTTTTGATCAATATATTGCAAATGTTTGAAAGGATGTGTAGATTCAGAGAGTTTTGTTTTTAGCGACATCCATGGTCGTTTAGTGAACTGCAGCCGAAAAATGTAGATCCAGATTAATAAGTAATATAATTGTACGAGCGCGCGCTTTCCTCTCAGAAAAAAAACGAACGTGCAAGAAAAGTGTACGCCACGAGAAAGCAGTCCAGAAAGCTCTGTTATTCACCGCTATCATGTCAACAGATGAGGTAGGTCTATTTAGATAATACTGTGGCAATAATTTGATTATAAAATGTATCTGACGTTCATACACATACTTAACAATACTATTTAGCGGGAAAATCAACCCTCAAGACAACAAGCCATGATTTTACTACAAATAAAACAATCTCATTAAACTTGGATTACCACTCACTCAACATGTTTTTTTTTTTTACAGCAGTAAACAAAGTTTAAACAAGGTATTTGTAGTAAACGACTGTGTTAAACAAACTGAAAGCGCCAAAACAAAACATGGCTACTTCTTTTAGGGGAGAATGTCTGGAGAGTAAACAAAAAAGCTGGTCACAATAATGATATCATTAAAATAGCAAGAATCAAACAATCAAACTGCATTATAGACAAATTACTTTACAAATGGTAGACAACTGTACATAATCTGACTATGCAAGACTAGTTTGAATTGGTCCCTTATGTTTTTATGACGGAAATGGACAGATAGATACAAAACCAATCCATTACATTTTACCCTGTGCCTAATAAGCATTTTGTCATGTGTCACAGAATGAAAGCTAATCATCACATCCTATTAAGCAATGACTGACCCCAAACTTTAAAACTGTATTGTACAGTGTATTCAACCTATATCACACAACCATCTGACTCTAGTTTGACAGAAATGTTGACAAATGCAGCCCTTCGAAGATCACTTTTCAATGTTAGTGCTTAAAACTGAAATATTTTAGTACTCTGGTATGAGGAAGTGGTATGCATTGCCCTGATCTTCTGTTTGCATGTCTCCACTCTAGACAATTGGAAATAAAAAACATAAAAACAAAATGACAGTAAATGCAGAATAAATGAGATTCTACATAATGCAGATGTAGGTTTACAAGGCTGGTCACTGAAAACCACTCGCAGGTGACCCCACCACAGCTGGCGCAGCCAAACTATTTATCTTGGCAGCCCTAACAGCTGGCGGATGGAGGATTACCTGGCACCGCTGAGACAAACTGTGCCAACGTACTGCAGATTAAAGCATGTAAGAGCATTTATGGACAAGGTGTTAATCCGGTAGAGATGGAATCATATTCTAATACTTTGGGCAGGATAAAATACCCTCAAAAGGCAAACAGCACTACTCAGGAACAAAGTGATTTATGTCTCTAAATCTAGCCTGAAAATACTTAAAGGGATAGTTAACCTAAAAAAATTATTTCCATCATCATTTACTTGTTTCAATACACTACAGTATGAGCATCTTCTGGTGAACACAAAAGAAGCTATTTTGAAGAAAGCTGGAAACCTGTAACCATTGACTTCCATGGTATTTCCTATTATGGAAGTCAATGATTAGAGGTTTTCAGCTTTATTTACAATATTTTCATTATCAACAAAAGAAAGAAACTCATTCAGGTTTGGAACCGCTTGAGGGTAAGTTAATTCAGTCGATTCGAATGTTAGCACTCGATTGAATGGGCGTTATCAGTGGTTATCAGCTGAAAGATATGGGCCAGTAGGGGCTTTCTGTGCCTACTGGTAGGCTCAGAAGGCTGTTATCATCCATCAACATGGTTAATCAGCTATAGATCAGATATGGATGCAGCTGGAAGTTAATTATTTATATTATTTATTACATTTTCCATTAATTGTATTTTAATAATGTCTACCACTACTACAACCATCACAGTAATGTAAAAACAGATCTGGATATGGAGTCTTCTCTATTAGTATAGCTGATTAATCATGTGAATGGATGATAACAGCCTTCTGAGCCTACCAGTAGGCGCAGAAGGTCCCATATGGGCCCTTATCTATCAGCTGATAACCACTGATAACACCCATTCAATCGAGTGATAACATTCGAAGCGGGTGGTATATTTTTGGGTGAACTATCTCAAGCATACAGAAGACAATCAACAAAACAAAAATCAACAGTTTGTTATTGCATGGTAGTTTAACCATGAATGCTGAAACGCAGAGAAAACGACTTAATCTGATTGATGTCAGATATACAGACCATAACTGGTGAAAAAAGAACAATGTTTGTAAAAGGAACGTAACACATAACACAGTAAAATAGTGCTTAGATGACAGAATTAACACATATAAACCAGAACAGATAAAACAACTTGATGGTTGATACAGAACTACTGTAAAGACTGTTTTTGAATGTGTAACTTGAACATAATTAATCGAATCCATCCACGTGAAAGACAGAGCTCAGATACTGTATGTAGAAGATTAGAGATCTGCTTTAATCAAACACCATATCAACACAAACACCTGTGAGAAATGTGTTTAAAGTGCACTATTGAAAAAAAATCTGAAAATAATATTAAAAGATGCATTTCAGTAGGGTATCTGAAATTAAAACGCTCTCTCTCTCTCTTTTGGGGGGGAATTTTGTTAGAAACTTTAGTTGTTGAGCAAAGTGCCTGTTGTGATAGTGGATGGAAATAATTAAAAATGTAAGCAAGGATTGTAAATTCACCTCAAAGTTATGATATATTGCTCTGTTTGCATCGGTATCCAAATGCCTGGAATTTTTAATACAGCTGTTTTGCATATTTCATATCCATCTCATTTCCATCTGTGTTTGTAGAATGTAATTGAAAAAGAAAAAACGTACAGTGAGATAAAACTAAAGCAAACACTGACTATGTTTACATGGACATCAGTAATCAAATTATTTGTCTTAAAATGAATAAGACAATAATATGATAAGGGTGTTTACATGAGTTGCTCTTTGCTCATGATCCCGTTTTACATGTTAAAGCACATAATTCGGTTAACATCATTGCGTCTCCACATTACACAACAACAGTGTGTGTATAGACTATCCAGTCGCAAAATGCAGCGAAAATTCTACACGCCGGTAATAGTTTAATTGCGGAAACTAGGCCCATATCTATCATCTGATAACAGCCATTCAATCAAGTGATAACAAAAATCAACAGTTTGTTGTAGCATGGTAGTTATGAATGCTGAAATGCAGAAAGAAAAAAAAAAACACTGAACCTGATTGTTGTCAGATATACAAACCATAACTGTTGACTAATTTGTCGACTTTAACCGCAGTTTGGCACTTTCACTTTCATTCAGGAACGTTTCATGCACGCCCGTCGTGACAAACGAGATATTGGATGAATGTATTAACTCCTGGAAGAGTGTTGTTTTAATGGAATTTAATACCGGACGTCGTATGGGGAAAAAAAACCTGCATTTCGCAATGCAGGTGTCTGTGGTCCTTCACTGACTCGCTAGGTGCAGAGAATAGTGTCTAACAGCCGTGTGTGTCCTATCCTATCCTGTCGCAAAACACGGCGAAAATCCTGCCTGATGCTAATAGTTTATATAGATAGTTTATATATAATAGATTGCGGTGTTTACATGTCTGTACTGCACTTTAATAATGCGACTAAAATGAGCATATTCCACATGTCTTAATTCTATTTCTGTTTAGTTCGATTAAGACTTTAGTCAGACTAAGGTAATAAAAAAATGTAAAATAAAAAAAATAGCTGTTTACATGGTAGACTCTTAATCAGAGTATTGTCTTAATCATTAAAATCGGAGTATTGGTGTCCATGTAAACATACTCACTGAATGGAAATGTGCTGTGTTTCAGGGGCCACTCGCAAATCTCACTACATCACCCACCTGCAAACAGATCAATAACTGCATTACGTCTTTGAAACCCTTTTACCGGGTCCCGAGGCAATGCTTTTATCTCTTCAAAAAACATGCCGTTAAACTGATTCAAATAAAAGCGTCAGTTATTCAGTTTGTTAAAAGAATCACGCGCACATGCTGCTGAATCCCTGCTGGAAGTCACGTCAGGACAGAGAAACAGACATAACTCGCACAACCTTGAGTAAACCAGCGCTCATGCTAGAGGCAAAGTCACACTTATTCACCAGCTGGTGGGGTCTAGAGACACAGCAAAAGGCCCCTGGGGGCCCCTGGTCAAATTCATTATTCACAGGAAATCCAGCTCTTCAGGGATCTGGGCTCTAATGAACTGACGCCAAAAACAAGCTCTATCTGATCCCCATGCATTATGCACCGTAGGGCCCTATGAAATCCATCTCCAAATTCTATTTATTTTTATTCGCTGTAACATTTATCTAATTAATTTGAAATCATCATAAAACTTACAATTATATTTATAAAACGTAGAGCTTTTGTTTGTTTTCTACATTAAACAGGTTTTGTTTACTTATTTAATCTCCTTTTTTTGTTAAAAGGAAAATTAGAGGAAATATTGTAATTATCCTTTGTTGAAATAGTATTATCAGCATTTCTTTGGGAAGTACATTCTGTTGTACAATAGTTTTAGTTTGTCTGTTTTCTGTCAATTTCTTTCAATTAAACTTAAAATTAGTTATTTTAAAAGGTTGTCATAAAAATGCTCGAAATCTTTTTAATTAATATGTTGCTAGTTTTTCCTCAAAATAAATGCTTGTAAAGTGACTCTTAAAGCAGGCCATTGGGGTCAAAAGTGTTAAGGTTATCTCCCTGATGAATAATTTTCACACCTAGACTCAAATTTCAGACACCTCATTTAAACACTTTTGGCCCTTTTAGCCTTCCGTATTAAACTACAGAGCTAGGGCTGAACAATATATCATCGATATTGTAATGTGTGTATCTGTAAGTCACATCACAGGATTAGAATATTTACTAAATATTGAAATGATATCAGAGGTCACCACAGCGGAATTAACTGCCAACTCATCCAGCATGTGTTTTACACAGCGGATGCCCTTCCTGCTGCAATCCAGTACTGGGAAACTTCCATACACACATTCACATACATACAGTATGGCCAATTTCATTCATTCATTCATTCATTTTCTTTTCGGCTTAGTCCCTTTATTAATCCAGGGTCGCCACAGCGGAATGAACCGCCAACTTATCCAGCATTTGTTTTACGCAGCAGATGCCCTTCCAGCCACAACCCATCTCTGGGAAACACATCCATACATTGTCATTCACACACATACACTACGGACAATTTAGCTTACCCAATTCACTTGTACCGCATGTCTTTGGACTGTGGGGGAAACCGGAGCACCCGGAGGAAACCCACGCAACCACGGGGAGAACATGCAAACTCCACACAGAAATGCCAACTGGCCCAACCGGGGATCGAACCAGCGACCTTGTTGCTGTGAGGCGAACGTGCTACCCACTAGGCCACCGTGGCGCCTACGGACAATTTAGTATATCCAAACATACACATGCATGCAAACTCCAAACAGAAATGCCAACTGAACCAGCCGGGACTCGAACCAGTGACCTTCTTGCTGTGAGTGCTATACACTGAGCCACCGCGCCACCCCTTATTTTAATAATATTGAATAAAATTATTTATACAATGATGACCACTTTATTTTATGTTTGATTGTTACATTATTGTGGTGACCCCGGATTAATAAAGGGACTAAGCCGACAAGAAAATGAATGAATGAATGTTACATTATTGTATTTGAATACTCTTAGATTCCACAGAAAACCATAAAGCACTGATTATTCTACTTTTAAATTTGCTCTGTTATATGATTCAATTCATCTTTATTTCTATAGCGCTTTTACAGTGTAGACTGAGTCAAAGCCGCTTAACATAGACGTTCTAGTAAAATGAAACTGTGTCAGTCCAGTTTTCAGAGTTGAAGTTCAGTTTAGTTTGGTGTGGTTTAAACTTTACTGCTGAAAGTCCAAACACTGAAGAGCAAATCTGATATGATTGTAATTTATTATATTTTATGCAGATGCACTTCATAGAAAGACTTGATCACCCCAGTCTGTCAACTTTTTTGAAATATTTTCAAATAGCGCTATTCAATTATATTTGCATGGCAATATATATCGCAGCAAAACAAAATAATGCAATGTCAGATTTTGCCAATGTTGTACAGAGCTGATCTAAAAATCACTTTACAAGCATTTTATCATTTTACCAGATAAAAATCATCGTATCACACTTCAGGCCCCAATCACGTTCCATAGAAGAAATTCCAGTCCTCGCACAGTTATTGTTGTTGTGACTTCATATTTGATTTGATGGTGTGCACAGACCTGTTTCTGATTCATTTTAATTTGCCAAATTCTGTGAAGTTTCATGTTATGCAGTAAATCCCATTTTAATGACTGGATTTCATCAGTATTCTGCATCACAGAGATCATAGGGCCCTTGGTTAATGTCAGTTTAATAATAGTTTTCAACAGCAACCTTAAGGGAAACACTGTAAAACATGGGCTAAGGGTAAAGTGAGACAAATAGCCATCATGGGATGTGGATTTAATGAAAAATAACACAGAACCTGGTTAGGAAGCATCAGTAGTTTGCTGATATGCCGTTTTAAATAGGACTGATTCAATAACCGATGGACTCATTAACCTGCAGTATGAGACAGTGTGTAATATAGACCTAGTCCGCACTGTAAAATTCATATCAGAAAACAAAGAGAGGAAAATAACTCCCAAACAATAAGTACTTTTGTTACAACCATAAAATGCACTCTGTACATGGTAACTATTAACACACCGATAATTCATTAAATAATCTCCATGAAATATAGAATTATTACACATTAAATATTTATACATTCTCTTGTGTATAAACTAAAGCTCTTACAATTCCACAGATTTTTTTGTGTTTTTTTTTGTCGTCCCCAATCCCTAAGTTTCCATATACAAATACATAGATTCATATCATCGTCGTCAATAAGAGATATTTAACAGAAAACTGAACCCAGATGTAATGAACAATAATACAAATTCTATCAAATGTGGATGCTTTAAAAAACAAATCTGAGACATAACTATTGCCACCTTCTGGCCAGAAGTGGCACTGAGTACCACTGTATGAACAATAGCATTCCATAGGTAGCCAGGAAGGAAAAGGAGAAAAAACCCGAGTACACTAAGCGACCACCAGGGGGCCTTCCTCCTCTAAAGGGCCGTTTCTTTCAGATCATTGAGGTTCGGCATCCTCGTGCGTGCGGCTCTAGTGAAGCCGATACCGTTCTGCCCACCTTTGTTTGCCAATTGGTCAGGGTACGGCGTGCCCTCGGCCCGATTCAGAGCGGAGACGTGCCAGCTGGACTCGATCTGGCCTGGCAGAGGGTAGTTGTGGGGTTTGCGGCTCTTGGTGTTGGGGGTGACGCTGCCCGCCGGGTGTCCTCTGACCTCGTTCAGGTTGGCTTTGGAGGGGGGGTTTGGAAGGGGCTGGAAGCGCAGTTCGGCTGAGCGATCGGGAGGTGGAGGCTGATTGGATGTAGCAGGAGAAGAGAGGTGGAGGAGCTTCCGCAGGGACTTCAGAGGCTGGTTCTGAAACCGGAAAACAGGATTAAAAATGCATGTCTGCGTGCTTGGGTTTGTGTGTGCATGCATAAAATGCCAGGGTGGCTTTTTAAAATTAATAATACTCTTATTCAGCAAGGATTCATTATATGCATCAAATAAGACTTTTAATGTTGCAAATTCACAAAATGTACATGCAGCACAAGAGAGTTTTAATTGTAGTAATAAAGGTATATAGAACCAAGTCATTATTACAATGATTTGTCAAGGTTTATGTGTCACTGAAAGCTATAATAATGAAGTGCAATAAATGGCCATAAAATATAGTGCAGCTAATATAACAGTATTTCACAAAATTACTGATTTGATTTTAATAAAACAAAATAAATGCAGCATTTGAAATTCAAAAATAACCTAAAACACCCTTTACAATATCTTTGTTCAAATTATTTAATTACACGAGTAAACATAAACAAGCAATAAGCAGTAGGGCTGGGCCATTTGACCTAAAATCACAATCTTGATTAATGAAACATTTTAGCTCGATTACGATTAATGAACGATGATTTGATTTATTTATTTTGTGTTTTTGCCCTCATAGTTCACTGATAAGTTTTGTACAGTAAATATGCTCACATATTACAAGCGAGAGACTTTTGATTGAAGGGTGCATTACTTGATTTTATAATAATTGAAGGAAACACACACTATCTACTATCTGTGATTATTTATTGAACATCAGCTGAATGTACATTTGAACATCACAACTGAAATTGAAACACACATTACCCAAAACCAACAGCCACTTTTTTCTTATAAAAAGTGAACATAAATAACTTTTGGAAACAAAATATATGATTATCAATGTTTTTCATATTAAAAGTAGAAAATAAGCAGCATCTTCTAAATAAAATAAAATAAAAATATTTTATTTTAATATTTTACTCTTCTAAATAAAATAACTTGTATCTCCTGTAAATTATATTTTAAATGCTGCATTTTCTGTAAACAAATATATTAATGTTCATTCATTCATTCATTTTCTTGTCGGTTTAGTGCCTTTATTAATCTGGGGTCGCCACAGCGGAATGAACCACCAACTTATCCAGCATATTTTTTTACGCAGCGAATGCCCTTTCAGCCACAACCCATCTCTGGGAAACATCCATACACACACATTCACACTCACACACTACAGACAATTTAGCCTGCCCAATTCACCTATACCACGTCTTTGGACTTGTGGAGGAAACCGGAGCACCCGGAGGAAACCCACGCAACCACGGGGAGAACATGCAAACTCCACACAGAAATGCCAACTGACCCAGCCGGGGCTCGAACCAGTGACCTTCTTGCTGTGAGGCGAACATGCTACTCACTACGCCACCGTGGCACCATATATTAATGTAAATAATCATTTTAATGTAATGGAAAATATTCCGTCTCAAGGCACATCTGGCCAGCTTACAATAATCGTCAATGTAGTGCAAACGTGAGATGTACGTGGGGTCCACTGGTATGCGACCGTGCAAAAGCTGCCCCCGGACCATACCAGTGCGTTCAACGCAGAAGTATAAATCAGCCTTAACAGAGCGAGTTCATGTGATTCGACATGCGGTAGGGAATTGAAAAAATTGGTAATTGAAAAAACGGACTTGGAAATTTTTTTATCAACTATAGGTTTTGAATGATTACTTTTCAATGAATCGCCCAGCCTTAATAAAGCAGTCTGTTAATTCTAGTGTTAATTTTAACATTTAATTATATAATCAAACCAAAAATTTATTCGGACACCAGTTACCAGTTATTTTTTACTATGTAAAAAAGGTATCTATTTGTGTGAGGATAGCAAAATAAACTGACAAAATTATTTACAGTATACATTGTCGTAAAAACAGCAGGAAGTAAAGAAGCTGCTGCAGTGAGTATGGGAAATGATTGTTCGGGTGTGGGTTTGCATGAATATAATTGAGACATTCACCGGAGAGAACTTTATTTTATGGTAAAGTCAGTAATCACAATACCAAATTTTAAAAAAGAGGGTAGGTTGTTGAAATTTGCTGCCGAGTGTGACACGGCTGGGATGAGAATCAACACCTCGAGGCCATGGTGCTCCACCGGAAAAAGGTGGTTTGCCATCTCCAGTTTGGAGGAAAGTTCTTTCCCCAGGTGGAGGGGTTCAAGTATCTTGTGGTTTTGTTCATGACTGAGGGAAGGATGGAACGTGAGATCAACAGGCAGATCGGTGCAGCGGCAGCAGTAATGCGGTCGATGTACTGGTCCGTTGTTGTAAAAAAGGAGCTGAGCCGAAAGGTAAAGCTCTCGATTTACTTGTCAATCTACGTTACTACTCTCACCTACGGTCATGAGCTGACCGAAAGGACAAGATCTTAGAGTGGTCGAAATGAGCTGAAGGAAGTGTCTGAGTAGAGGGAATTCTAGGGTTCTCTCCTGAGACTGTTGCCTCTGCGACCCAGCCCCAGAAAAGTGAATGAAAATTAATGAATAAATATATTTGGACTACTTAATTTAAAGATTGCTATCAGGTTATGAGGAGACATTCAAACTAGTGATCTTTTTTCTCAGTCGAACAGACCATTTTTTTGTAAACGGACTAAACTGATTTTCTGAGGATGTGGTTTAATCAGTTTCATTAGTTGAGGCTGTGGTTCATAGCCATGTTTGGTATTTGACTTGATTTTTTAAATCACAAAAAACAACAGTTTTAATTTAAAATCTTTACCGTAGAAAAAACATCTGCGATGACCTGAGTAACTTAACAACAAATTGAACTATTTCTTTAATAAACATGCTTGTTTCTCATTGTTACATGTAGTTCACGTTAATGAATGTGACCAAATAAAATGAAACATTTGAGAACGGGCTATATGTACAAGTGTTCTTCAACCACCAATAAACTTTCGGTGAAAGGTTAATGTGAATATTTGCAGTTTCACATTTTTATAGCATTGATAATGTCATTTAATTAAAATATAATCACTTAAATATGCTTAAGCACTCAATTCACTGTATAAGCATAAAGTGAAATCAAAGAGATGAAACTCCATTAAAAATACCAAAGTAAAGTAAATTTCCATATTTTTAAGACATTGCGTGAAACAATAGGATTTGATTCAGTGCTTCGTTTGGTTGGAGACCCACTTTGTATCGTATATCAATCAGGCAGTGAAGAAACACAGATTTTTAAAGAGATCAGATCTTAAACATTTTGTGAATTTGTAATAGTATGACAGTTCACTGCAAGCACATGAGCTGGCTTACTGACAATTAAAAGTCCCTTTGCATATAACCCATTTGGAACAAAGAATGACATCTGATTGTCAGATCAGAGCTTTCTTCACCTGAGGCTGCACTTCTGGCTGTTTCTCTGGAGGCCAAGTGTTGTCCCTGTCCCGATCACGATCTCTGTCGCGGTTTCGGTCCCGCTCGCGATCTCTGTCTCTCTCCATGTCCCGTTCGCGCTCGCGGTCTCGGTTGCGGTGTCGACTGCTATGATGAGACGAGGATTTGACCGGCCTCTGTAACACTAGCTGGTCCTGCTGGGTTTCACTAGGTACCTGGCAAACAGTGCAAACCACAACACCAATGAAACCACCTGAACGCTGGGATTTATGCACACTTTCCGCTTCTCCAAACTCAAATTCACTCATAATAATGACGTGCATTAGGTCAGAAGACTGGAAATGATCCCTTTTAACCAGCTCACAACATTCATTTGATGGAAACGATTTGAGAATTAAAATCACTGATTTCAGTGTCTGCGTTTTACAAGCGTTTCAGGATTACTGAAGCTGTGTGTTTCGGGAACGTGCCCAGTTTCTGACCTTTTGTACTAAAATGTGCAAGTATTTTTGAAGCGTGTCTGTATGTGTGTGTAGAAAAGACAGAGTTTGTTTTTGAAGATATTTTGAGCACTTCTTCTGCTCTGCCTCAGGTTTGGAGAATGGTAGATGAGAAAACGTGCATCTTCTTTGAGCAGGCGCTGCTAAAGACGGTTATGAGTTCATGCATCTTACACAGCACATGCTGATGCTTCTGCGATGCTAGCGGTTACTAAAAGCAATGATGTCTGGTGTGTAAAACATACTGAACCAGATCTGTTACATCGACTACATTTTTTTTTGCCTCATTTGGTTTGATATCTATCAAATTTATTATCTTTCATTATATAAAACAACAAAGTAGTAAACATTTAGAGTTTGTTCTCTAATATATATTATATATACGTATATACACACACATTTACATTCATTCACATTATACATTATGTTTGTTACTATAAAGCAGGTTTATTTTTATTTTTTATAAGTTTATTTTGTGAAAATTATCTTTGGATTATATGAATCTACACACAAACAATTAATTATGTGAAAAAACAAGTGTGAATTAAATGACTTCCTGCCACAAGACATGTTTTAAATCATTTTAAAGTATGCATTCTTTTCAATCATTTTCAATTCATTACTTATATAGGGTGGGGTTTATGTTAATATTTACAGGTAGCATATACATTAAATAAAATATGTATTTGAAATTTTTTACACAATTCATTAATTCATTCATTTTCTTGTCGGCTTAGTCCCTTTATTAATCTGGGGTCGCCACAGCAGAATGAACAGCCAACTTATCCAGCATTTGTTTTACGCAGTGGATGCCCTTCCAGCCGCAACCCATCTCTAGGAAACATCCATGCATTCTCATTTACACACAAACACTATGGACAATTTAGCTTACCCAATTCACCTGTACCGCATATCTTTGGACTTGTGGGGGAAACCCGGAGGAAACCCGCACGAACACAGGGAGAACATGCAAACTCCACACAGAAATGCCATCTGACTCAGCCGAGGCTTGGACCAGCGACCTTCTTGCTGTGAGGCGACAGCACTACCTACTGTGCCACCGTGTCGCCCATTTTACAAAATTAAAAACAAATATATTAATATAATAATATTTATATAAATAACAACACTATATGCCTCAATAAACTGTTCAATAAAAATTTGTTTAATAAAGTACATTTTAGTTAAACCTTAATCAGGTCTTAAAATGTCTTAAATTTCAAAATCTAAATTTTAAGCCTTAAAAAGTCTTAAATTCACTGAAATATTAAGTTGTAGGTCTTGAATCATTTTAAACAGGTCTTAATTTTCCTATGTCCATGTAAAGCTACCCGATCTGGCCAACACTTATCCAATCACTATCAATTCATCTTAATAAAAGTTTTAACAAAAGTTTATTTATTAACTCTTATTTTTAAACTCTTATTTACAAACTCTTATTTATATTTCTGTTTAAACATATGGTTTAATTATCTTCCTTACAATAAAATTCGTTTTTAATGGTTTAACTGGGCCATTAGAAAAACATCCTTAGTGTTTAACCTTGTGTAAATATGAAATTTAATTCATAATGGTGTTAAAAAGGTCTTAAAAGTCTTAAATTTGACTTGATGAAACCTGTAGACACATTTACATTGATGTCAGTTAAATCATTTACTCAACTGCCCTAATAAATGTTTGAGCTTTTTTCTCAGCAAATATAATATAATATTGAAAACTAAATAGAAAGAAATGTCATAAAATTAAACAACATATTATCTAATTAATTTATTTACAATATTTAAAGCATCAAATCTGGACCTGATGTTTTACTTGTTAAAAATGTCTCTGTCAAAAGCAAAACAAAAAAAGGGGAAAAATCAGAAAAAGACACCCAGTGATAGAACACCACTACATTGAACATGTCATGCAGTGGAGATGTGTTTATTTAGTAGAGCGGCGCGGTTTTATGCGAGCAATACCATGGGCTGCGGGACAACAGGGAGCACTTTGACAGAAGAGTTATGCTTTAAGCTATTCTTTGAGTTAAAGAGGGGGAAAAGACTTTTCTTGATGCTCGGGTTCCTTCCCGCGTTGCCGTCCGTCTGCAATATAAGACGCACAAAACCCCAGTGGCTCATTCTATTATCAGCAAACATCTTTTGTTGTTGAATACAGCAGATGAACATACGGTCCTCTGGCTCAATATTTGTGGACAGAGCACAGTTTCTGCCACACACATGCTGCTCGGGTCTGTAATGCTCTCCATATGGCTATTATGGGGAAAAGCTACTGAACTGCACTGAGAGTCTCTGCTGGATTCTGTCCGCCATTATTTGGACAAGTGGACGGCCTGGTTTTTTGGAGGGCGATGACACGTCCACTTTTCATTTTTAACTGATTGAGACTGAACAGGGAAAAGCTTGTCTATAAAAAAATTAGACAGTGTTCTACTGTCCCACACTATTGTGTATAAAATACATTTCAATTAAGTTCAGTCACTAGCAGACAGACGTACATAAAGACACAAACACAGCAGCTAAGCAACACGCATACATACATGTGAAATAATAATAAAAACAATACACAGACAGAAAACATCTCCTAGCTAAAGCTTTACTACAGTATCTCCGTAATCCATCTGATACCATTTTGTGTGGACAAAGAGAAAGATAATGAGTACACAGATGAACAGGACATTCTTACCGGCTGTGATTTTTTCTTTTTCTTCTTTATAGCTCGAAAGAAACCTTGTTTTTCTTTTTTCGGGACCTCTGGTGGATTCATGACCATAGCCTCTGAGTTATTCCTATAATTGCATATATTACAAGTTCAATCTCAAAGAGATCTGGGTTGTATTTCAAGATAAAAAATGTAGGATTGCATAATAAATGCATTGTAAAGAAAAAATAATAATTAAAATAATTAAAATAATAATTCCATAAAGTTCTCACAATAATGTGTAATTTGGATGAAAATGTATTTTAAATCTAATTTTATTTTTAACATAGAACTAGGAATGCAAATTAATCAACATAGAACACAAACACTTAAGTTAAAATACACTTATGCCTACCACATTTGTTGAATTTAAAATGTAAAGCATGTGCACTGGCAAACTATAGGCCACTAGGCATGGGCCGGTATAAGATTCTGACGGTATGATAACCTTGGATAAAAATACCATTTCACGGTATGACGGTATTGTAATCAACTGCTCTAAAATCTATTCTTTTTAAATGTCTGGCTAAAAAACAAAACCTTTTCCCCCCTTTTCATTCATTCATTTTCTTTTCGGCTTAGTCCCTTTATTAATCCGGGGTCGCCACAGCGGATTGAACCGCCAACTTATCCAGCATTTTGTTTTACGCAGCGGATGCCCTTCCAGCTGCAACCCATCTCTCGGAAACACATTCATACGTTCTCATTTACACACATATACTATGGACAATTTAGCTTACCCAATTCACCTGTACCGCATGTCTTTGGACTGTGGGGGAAACCGGAGCACCCGGAGGAAACCCACGCAACCACGGGGAGAACATGCAAACTCCACACAGAAATGCCAACTGGCCTAGCCGGGGATCGAACCAGCGACCTTCTTGCTGTGAGGCGAACGTGCTACTCACTACGCCACCGTGGCGCCCTTTTCCCCCCTTTGAACACAATATATTGTATTTTGAGAAACATTTTGGAAAGTGTTTTGGGGCAGTAAACATGTGAGGCTAAATAATTCAAGTGAATTGTTGACTTTCACTGTCTCCATTTGTTTCAAAAACACTGATGTCTTTATAATTTACACCTAAAAAACTAAAATAAAAAAGGAAATAAAAAAATCTTAATCATACCTTAGGAATGGTATACAGTAGCAGAAAATTTTGGCGGTATGAAAACCTTGACTTTTCCAAACCGCGGTATACCTTGAAAAAGGTTATCATCCCATGCCTATAGGCCACTGCTTAATAGAACTACTTACTCAAATCTTCTTATTTTTATATCAAATTCAACCCAAAATTAAAGTTTGCTAAAATTTAATTAAATTTACTTCTTTACTTTCAGCAAATAAATCCTCTTGATGATTTTCCTAAGATAATAATCTTGGATGGCATGACTAATTTGACAGTCTGTGATGTATTTATCTAGATGAAGGGTGTGATTCCTCAACAAGCATCTGCACTCACCAGGGGTCAAAATTGGTCTGACGTTTAGAGTGGTTCGTCATGGCTGGGTTTTCTGCCACGACCGCTTGCACTCTGCTCTGTCCAGCGGTCTCATGAAACGTGTTGTCAGGTCGAGGAGATGGGACTACACCAAAAAAACAACAAAAATATCCCAGAATCAAAGCTTAAATCACAAATTATACTCCATTAATATAGAAATGTAGGTATAAACTACACTACCATTCAACAGTGACAGACTTAAAGGGCTCCAATTTTGGCCTTTTTACAAGAGGTAAAATAACACTTTTGTGTCTCCAGAATGTGTCTGTGAAGTCTCAGGTCAAAATACTCATAAGATGATTCATTATCCCCTGTTGAAAATGTCAATTTTGGGGTCTGAGGGAATTGTAGCTCCTTTGTGTTTTTAAACAAAAATTTGCTGGTTCCCCCTGCCCACTCTTATGACACTTGGTTTCAGAGAAGGATAATCAAAAATGACATACACATACAGCAACTCGAAATAATGACACGGTAAAACCCACTGTGAGACCCACAGTCACAAAAACCACAGTAAGATGTAAGATAAATGATCCAAAGACAAATATAGTTACAACGTTTGCTCATTAACTCACAGCAAATGTGACAGGATGCTCACCAAAGGGGTAAATATGCTGCTATATAGAGATCCAATATTGCTAAAATACTGTATAAAATCCGCCTGATTTAACATCCACACACTGGGACTCCTGTTGTGTGATTGAAGCATCCTCTTTTATAGTTGTAAACACTATTGAGCTGTGGTGATTCTATCGGTTATGAATTATCTAGCTCAAAGTATTTCAAAATGCTAAAAAAACCAAAGTGTACCACTGACTGCTTTTTAAAGTGCAGTTTGATCACAGAAAGTTGGAAGAGGTATTTTAATCTCAGTTTCTTTGCAAATCCTGTCTTGAGGACATGTTTATACGCATTAAAACTGAGACATGGTAATGCACGGCTGTCATTTAATATTGATGAGCAGGAAAAACAGCACTGCTCCGTCATGTTGCTTTGGGCCTCGAAATCGATGGGATTTTTGATCCTATTTTAAAGTCAGAAAATTAAAAAAGAGAGACTTGTTGTGTTTATATCACCCTAATATGACTGCGGACACACTATACATACACACTGTTGGGAAATAGTCACATTTTGTCCCTTAGACACCATTTTTGAATACATTCAGACGATGTCCAGGTCTGGTGTGAGCACTTTTATATAAATCATTGAATCAGATTAGATCTTTAGCATCTAGCTCAAAAATATCCAACAAGTGTTTAAATTATTTTCCAAGTTAAAGCTTGACTCTCCTGTACTTACATACAGGTTAATATACAGATGGAAAATGAAGGGTTATTATTTTCTAGCTTAATAAGTCTTAGAACTATACTATCCAGCGTAATAATCAAGGAACTTTGCTGCCATAGCGTGGCTGCAGCAGGCACAATAATATTATGTAGTAATTGAAAATATCCCCCAGCTAGGTAACAGTGCTGTATAGCATCATTGCGCCTGCTGCAGCCATGCTAAGCTCAGTGCTACCACCAGTCCAAAAGACTGTCTGAATAGATTCAAAAATGGAAAAATGAACGCAACAATTGGTTTGTTTATTGTCACTCAGTAACAAAAAATGTCTAGTTCATTTTTTTACCTCTGTAAAAGCTTCCCACTCTGCGAGGCATCGAGTCACTGTAGATGATCCTGTTCTCCTTGGATGAGGTCCCGTTCTCCATATGAGTGTCATGGTACATCCCAGCCTGAGTTACAAGTAGATGGTCACAATACAGAACAGTACAGGGCTTTAGCTGCTGACTGTACATGCTGTCTTACTGTAACTGATCATTTGCTTGGGAAGAAAGGAATGATTAAGTACAAGGAAAATAAGAAAGGTTAAAGGGATAGTTCACCAAAAAAACTGAAATTTCTCTCACATTTGCTCACCCTTATATAATGGTGATGTTGTGTAAAATAATTTCATTTTAAACCCAAAGTATAATCATTTTTTTATTTTTAAACGTACAGTTGAACAGTCTTTTTAAAGTACTAAACGTCATTTGACTTCACATCATCTTGGCTTCAGGTGAATTCAAAATGTATTCTGGGAATCTTTAGAAAAAGGAACACTGCTATTTTATTTATCATAGCTTAGCACACATTCCAATGAAGCCAGTTAGTTTGTTGGTTCAGTTGCTTTCTTACAAGTGAACTGCACCAGAGTTCGTTTTAAGCAGGTCTAGACCACCTTTTTCCAGAATTGTTTAGGTACAGATCTGAGCCTGACTGCTGTGTTCACATATGCCCTAATGAACTATAGGATATAAACATACCAGGTTCTGAAAATATAAGCCAGGTTTGAAAGCATCCTTTAGGTGTATGTGAATGGGTACAACATTTTTTTTAAATATCAGGCAACATTCACATTATGTTACAAAACTGATGCTTGCATATGCATAAAAACAAACTACACATTGGGCTTTAGGTGAACTGTCCCTTTAACTGAGAACTTAGATCTTTAATGCGCTGGCAGTTAATGCAATGACATGAACATTTACAAAACATCCATATCAATGATCTGAAAGCTAAATGTGATTTGCTTTTATGAGATCAATGCATTAAAAAAAAGATAAGACGAAGCATGAAAAACGATAGCATCTTGTAAGTTTGAGTGTGTGAGTGCACGCGTTTTGAGGGTCCTGCTGAGACCTCGGACCTCGTTTTTTGGGCGTTGTGTGTGGAAGGAAGCTGTGTTGTCCCTCGTCGAATCTTTAATCAGGGGGCGAGAATGAGGCTTCTCTTTGGGAGACTGGTCATTCTGCAGACATAAACACACAGCAAAATAAGCAGACACTGGGAGACACAGAGCGCGCATGTAATAATCAGATAGAACGGAACAAAATGCATGAATACAGGATGCAGCAGAGCTGTATCTTAAATTAGATCACATATACACACACACGCAAACACAAAACAATCAAATCTCACGAAATTATTATGGCGGACAAGCACTGCTGTTTGGGAAGAGATTGTAAAAATATTCAGACAAAGACGAACAGGCGAATAACGGGGTATTCCTGCTTGGATATTAAATGTCAGGGGAATGCACAGAGTGAAGCATTTTAGCGCGATTACAAGGTTTAATATGCCACAGGACACTAGGATAAAAGCAGAGCAGGTCACTGACCCTGCTCAGATCCTGCGTGAGCTCTTCTCTGGAGGAACTGGTGTTGTGGCGTGGGAGTGTGCGGTGCTGGAGCTGAGGCGAGAGGAGCTGTAGGCTGCTGGCACGCGTTGGCACTCCTTGTCCAACCACCAAATTGTTCTCCTGGCCGTGCGGCCGGTGTCGCTCTCTCCGCACGTACATCGAGTGGCGATGAGGCCGCTGCTGCGAGGAGAACGGGCTGGTATAGCCGAGACCGTAAGGATAGGATTCATGTGGCGATGGGAGATTGTGAGCGTGGCCTCCTGCAGCTCTGCTTGGATCCAGAGTATCAGTAGGCTTCGGTTCATCTGGTGTCTTTTTCCGTCCCGAGGAACGCCGTGAGTCCAGAGTCCCCCCTTCGAGGCGATTGCTCCCACGGCTGCTGGGACTATGACCCTGCCGCTCCGTCCCAGCGTGCCGTTCACCTCTGGGGCTACCAGGAGCTGCGTTAAGATCCAGGCAGCTGGATGGGAAGTAGCGGGAACCTGAACCCGATCCCGCCATGGGATCATCCAGGTGGAGTCGTGTCTCTGCTAGATTGCTCACGGACTTGGCATCGTTGAGCGCGCCGTGGCTCTTGGACAGGCTGAGAAAGGATGAGGAGCTTTTGGAGGAGGACGTGGAAGGCATGGATCCGTGCGAAGACTCCATGTAGTTGTGCCTACTATGCTTGTCCCCTGACTGCAGTGTGCTGGTCTTCCCTTCCAGGAAGGACGAGTGACGGCCTTGTTTGGATGATTTGAGGTACTTGCCGGTAGAGGTGTCCATACCCACAGAGGCAACTCCAACTTTAGGCCCCAGATTGAAATCAAACTCTGTCTTTCCTTTCGCATCTTTAGGGCTGAGGAGATGCGGAAGGTTGTTGTTGGCCAGGTCTTTGTTGGAAGAGGCTGAGCGGCTGAGAGTCTGGGCCTGGTAGCTTTTAGGGTGTAGTGTAGGACTCAGGGTGGATGAGGTCGGCATGTTGCTGCCGTTCAGGAAGCTGTCGGTGCTCCGGTGGAGGTCCTCATGGCGCGGTAGAGAGGAACAGTCTTTGCTGTTCGCACGCCGGTGACTTGAACTCTTACTGCCGTGACTTCTGTAGAGACACACATGAAACGTTTGTGGTTGAACAAACTCTGAATGGCAAATCTAAGGGTGATTTTAAAATAGCCATACACATCTTACATTATGCATCAGTTTAAATAAATTGCATTGTAAATGTTCTGTTAAAAAAAATCATGAAAATGTATTGTTAGTCCCATGGATTCGTAGTAATCTCAACATCAAAAACTAAACAGAAAATCCAAAATATTAAGGTTGCCCTATAATTGAAAATCTGGGTATACCAAGACATAGTAGAATAATAAAAGATCAGTATGTGGAAATAGGCATACTGTGAGTCTCAGGCACCACTGTTTCTTTTTTTTCATGTAAATTCCACAAGTGTAAAACCCTGGTGGACAACGGGCCAATCAGAGGACAAAACAAACTGACAAGATTCACGAGCCATGCCCTCCGCATTTGCATGTATGCCTATTTAGGTCATTCGTCTGGACCTGACGAGCAGCTAACATCATTAAGAGAACACGACTCATATGCAGCTCAGCGATCACAACAAAAATATCTAAAAATCATTAATATGCATGCCTCCGCCTGCGTTTGATAAGCAATAATATTTTCTAGTGATACAACAGTAATAATTTTCCTCCCTTAGTTAATTTAAGCATATATTTCACTTAATATGTAAGTGAGACTTTTATTTTAAAAATGTGAGTGCCAATTTGTTTACTGTGCGTTAATGGGCAACGACAGCACGTGCACATATATTAGGACGCAAAATGCAAGATTTACAGATTCAATTATTCATCTCCACTCAGAAGAGGCATAAGGTACATCTTTTGTTAATTTATCATGTTTAATGTGAAATTTGATGCATGTGTTTTAACAAACACATGTAGACTGCTAAATCGTTTTAAATCACTTAGCTCAACTGTCATATGTTCATGCAGAGGTTGATAGTAATCCTATGTTGTGTTTTCCTTGACTGTCACTTCAAAAAACAACTCAATACATATCTATCACTCTCTTTAGTCAAGTTTAATTAGAATTTAGCCTTTATCTACAACAGATCTGGTGATCAAAATAGGTTAACGTTACTCGGATTGGGTTTATATTTGTCCGTGTTCAGCATACATCATGCTCTCTCTGTGTGTGTCTGTATGAGAGGCAGGTCAGAGTGAAGCTCATTAATATTCACGACACGAACCATATATGGTCAATCATGGGCCTTCTGATTCTATGGGTATTTTATGGAGTAATAAATGAACTTATAAAAATGTTTCTGGAGATTTTTTTACTTATTAGAGATCAATAAATTTATTAAACCAATGCAGTATATGGCACCTTTAATAAATACAAATAGTTAAAAAAACTTGCAAATGTTTTAATGCAAAATTCTTTAAGTAGTTTTTAAATGTGTATATAAAGTTCTACATAAACAGAACACACAGAAAACATGAGGCATATATATTCAGCTAAGTTTTTTGATACATCTAAATGTGTGTAAATGCCTTTAAAAATGTAAATACATTTTTACAAAATATCAGGTATTACTCTGGCTATACTCTATACGGTGTGTTTACTACAAAAATGTCAATAGGGTGTATGCCAAAGTATGTGGAAGGACATTTAATTTTTCAGTAACCTGGGTCAAACTGTATGCCGTTACAAAATCACCACATTTAATGTCTGTTTTCTTTAAAAATCAGTGATCTTCACTGCCTGATTGATATAAGACATAAAGTGGGTCTCCAAATATACAGTACAGGAAGCTTTTTCCATGGCATGTCTTTGAAATTAGCCATTTATTTTACTCCAGTATTTTCAATGGAGTTTCTGTGCTAGCCTGCTAATACTGAAGGCGCATGTGTGTAAAAAGCTTTTCATCTTGTTTTATGCTTGAACAACTAAATGAATGTTGAAGTCTATTAACTGATTATATTTTAATTACATTACAACATCAATGCTGTAAAAGGAACGGTATAAAATTAAAAATAGTCACATTAACCGTTCACCGGAAGTTTATGAGTATGGGAAGAAACACAAGCTGTGCATATACCCTATTCAGACGATGAGCCAAAACACTTTTATTCCATGGTCTGTTGAAATTCTTGATTCTGATTGGCTGGAGGGTGTGCAATATTTCGTTGAAACGCACAGGTAGTTCCAGTCAGTTTTAATTACAGTTCGAAATAAATGCGCTTCTCCCAAACGTTTACAGTTACTATAGCACCTCGTATGTGCTTCAAAAAATAAACCCTTTTTGCTTCAAAGACTCTAGTCTAGAGTACACTTGACTTAAAAATGCGTATTTCATTGATATGGTAACTTTTATAAGATTTGTATGTTTATTATGAAATATAAATCGCGGAAATTCTGCTAAACTGTAGGTAGGCCAGCTTTCGCAGTATTAAAGGTAATGTTAAGGGAAAAAAAGCTTTTATACAGATCCTCCCTCGTCAGAGAAGTGGTAGAAAGACAAAAGAAATGTGTGACTGGGAATGTCTTATTTGTCCACTTGTGATCGGACTGATGAAATCGCATCTTAATAATATCAGGTATAAACAGCACGCACATGCTCTCTCTGTCTGACTGTCTGTCAGCCTGTCACAGCTGATTCAGCAGAGGGACTAGAAAATCTAACATGTAAAAAACTGACCATTAAAATCCTTTAACGCACGGCAAGCCGTTGATTATCCCTTACATCAATAATCATGTTGGCATTTTCCTTGCTTATCAGCCAAGAAAGCACAACTTTCACTTTCAAGCAATTAATTAAAGTAGCTGTAGCTGACCGGCTGGGAATGGTGTTGTCTCCGTGGTAGGGTTTTCTCTTGGAGGAGCGCGGCGGGGTGGGTGACGGGACAGCTGGCGGCTCAGGCCCTCTCAGACCTTGAAACACTGGGTGGTTCAGACACTGCTCTGTCAGAAAGCGTTCGGTGGGGTTCAGGCACAGCAGGTTCTGATACAGTAAAAAACAGACTGAGGAGAGTCGTGCCACAGTAGAACAATAAAGCTTATTCAAATTCAGTTTCTAATAACACTTTGCACTTGGGGGTGATATGACATCTGCGGTTTATTTAAAAATAAATCAACACCAAATATATCACAGCGGTTGGGATTGGAAAGGGAATGCTGTTCTCTGATGAGCATTACAGACTGCTTTACCTTCATTAAATCCAACATGAGTCCATTGATGATGCCCAGGTACCTTCGATCAAGCGTCTGAGGGTGACTTACAGAAGGAAACTGTCATGAAAACACACACAAATATAATTAAACAGACAGAGAGAGAGAGGACTACAGAATAAAGCAGAACAACTGCATTTGTCATGAGAAATATATATTTATGGTTGGATAATTACATTAAAATGAAAATCATGATTTACTCACTCTGATTTCATAAAACAATAAGGCATTTGTTTTATTGTTCTACATCTGTTCACCAAAAACCCAGATACTTCAAAACAATAAAACAACAACAATCATCATATGAATTGAGTGGTTTAATACAAGTCTTCTGGGTAAAGTTGCACCAGCTGTTTGTAGGTTCTTTCTTAAACTGCAATGTAAAGTCCATGCTAGGGGCGCAGTAACTAGTAGCTATTTACTGTAGTAACTAAATGTGTTATTCCTTCGGTTGCACCACAAGTTCTCAAGGCAAAGCATAGTTAGTAGGTCGTAAGCTCTCCGTATGTCCACAAGTCATGGGTATTGAATGAGGTAATATCCAATAAAAAGCATTTTAATCATTAAACTGCTTTAAAGTTCTGCAACTAATGCATCTATACAGAACTGTTCTATGAAAATGAAATGACAAATGACATTTTTATAGTACATTACATTACAGTATAACATTACTTTAACAGACGACACACATACCTGCATCGAGAGCCTTGAATGCACGCGAAATACACATGAAGTTATCAAAACATGTTTTTTTAATATCCTACACATGAAAGAGAAAGGAGCCGGGCAGCATTGCGGAGCGTTACGTTTAAACTAAGTTCAGTGGTGCAACACAAAATTATAACATATAACATATCACGTTTACACTGTCACAATCTGTATATTTCTCACACATTTATTACTGTTCCATTTCCAAACAGGTTAAGTACTTGGACCATTTTTTATAGTATAGGTTTAGAACTAGGCTATGTTTTAACTTATGCAGTGCTGGTGCAACCGGCCCCTGAATATGATCAGAACTTCACATGATGTGTAGGATTGAATTAATCTTTTATTCAAATAGAAACATAGATTAACTTTCAAGCAGTGCTTGCTTTTAACTTTGGATTATTTTTACTAGTTTGATGGTCAAAATTTTAGGTCAAACCTTAATTTGTCTTTTGAAGATGAATGAAACTCTTCTGGGTTTTGTAGAATGGTTACTGTGTATATATAACTGTATTTCACTGTTATCCAGAGCAACATTACCATTATAGAAATGCAAAGTCACTAAAAACATTTTACAGTTCTTCAAGTGAATTTAAGCAAAGTAAATATCAGATAAACAACTATCATTACTCAATTACTAGTACAGGGTTCAGACACATTTTACTACTAAAATTCCGTGACTTTTCCATGATTTTTCCAAGAGTTTCAAGTCAAATTTATAATGTTTCACGCAATGTCTACATATATGTGGTAAAAGAAAATCAATGCAATTTCAAATTTATTACAAATTTACAACAATCTATTTCGTTTAAATTTATATTTATATCTATGTAAAATCTATTAAGATAATGCTTACACCGCACTAATAATGTGAGAGTATGTGATTGGCCAAGGACAGAAAAGAAGTAAATAACCTATATTCAAGTATACAGATATCTGTTTTCCATGACTTCTCCAGACCTAGAAAATGCCATGTCAAAATTCCATGACTTTTCCAGATTTTCCATGAGCGTAGAACCCTGCTAGTAACTGAAACACGTTAAAGTTACTGCTTGCACTTGACAAGTGTTTTCTAATTGGTGGTTTAAGAAACGGCTGTTTACAGATCTAGAAACAAATCTACATTATAAACCCTTAATTGCATATTTCACATGCTTCTATCCTTCATTTGATAAATGGCAGTACAATCAGCTAATGTATATCCAGTCAGTTTTTACTGCAGATTAACACCCCTGCAATGTGAAAACAAATTGCTACAATGTTTATGAAAGGGAAAGGTCTGTCCACTTCCAGGAACAAAACATCTTTAAAATGTGATGTGAATCTCCAAAAGTGTCCAAATACTTTTTTTGAGGCCATGTACGCGTGAGCGTATGTGCATGCGTGTGAATATTATGTACTGTGATCAGCTCTGTCAAGGCAAAGCCAGTTGTGTTTCACACCGGCAGATAGCGACACATGAGTCACAGGCAGCCACTTATTCAGAATCCTGGGATCTGTGCCATCGGAAAGGAGAGGAGAGGAGAGAAGAGGCGAGAAGCACAGGGCAGAACAGGACATTGGAGAGAAGCACTAAAACAGGCCCTTACTCTCAGTCCGGCGAAACGAGGGTTGTTGTAGAACAGCTTCATCTGCTCTGGCGGTAAAGGGCCCAACACCTTCTGAATGGTGAAGAGCTGGTCGATTTCACTCTCGCCCGGAAACAGGGGCTGCCCATCACTGAGCTCTCCCAAAATACACCCCACCGACCACATGTCCACCGCCTTCCCATATGGAGCCCTGCGAGAGCCAAGCAGAAGACAAATATAAGTCAAGCGTTCAACTTCATTTTGAGATGGACTTCACATCCTCAAAGATGATGAACAGAGACATGTAGTTAAGTTACTGACGCCGTTTAGACATATCAGTAAAAAGGGTAAGTATAAAACATTTAAACATACCAGTAAAGTAGTTTAGGCAAGGCAAGGCAAGTTTATTTATATAGCACATTTCATAGTGGCAATTCAAAGTGCTTTACATAAACAGGAATAAAACTGAAGTATAAGAAAATAAAAACAAATAATAAGAAACAGATAAAAACAGATTACAATGAGTTAAGACAAGTTATAAAAGAATGAAAAGAAAAGAAAGACACAGTAGTGCGATCTGTCGGACGTAGCACAGTGCTCATTCAGTAAAGGCACAGTTAAACAGTTGTGTTTTCAGTCTTGATTTGAATGTGCCTAATGTTGGAGCACATCTGATCATTTCTGGAAGCTGATTCCTGCAGCGAGGGGCGTAATAGCTGAATGCAGATTCACCATGCTTTGACTGAACTCTTGGAATTTCTAGTTTATATGATCTTAATGATCTGAGTGATCTGAGTGATGCTGTTTGTGATCGGTTTGTATTCAGTGAGCATATCTGTAATGTATTGAGGTCCTAGGCCATTCAGTGATTTATAGACAAGTAATAATACTTTAAAATCTATTCTGAATGTAACTGGGAGCCAGTGTAAAGACCTGAGGACAGGTGTGATGTGCTCTGATTTCCTGGTTCTGGTCAGAATCCTGGCCGCAGCGTTCTGGATGAGCTGCAACTGTCTGACTGTCTTTTTGGGAAGGCCATTGAGGAGCCCATTACAGTAATCCACCCTGCTGCTGATAAAAGCATGAACAAGTTTCTCTAAGTCTTCACTGGAAACAAAGCATCTAATTCTTGCAATGTTTTTGAGATGATAGTATGCTGATTTAGTTACTGCTTTGACATGACTGTTGAAACTGAGATCTGACTCCAGAGTCACGCCAAGATTCTTGACCTTATTTTTTGTTGTATGACCCTTAGAGCCAAGGTACGCATTCACCTTGAGAACCTCATCTCTGTTTCCAAATCCAATGACTTCAGGTTTCTCTTTGTTTAACTGAAGGAAGTTTTGGCACATCCAATTCTTAATTTCATCAATGCATTGGCAGAGGGTGTCAATGGGGCTGTAGTCATTAGGCAGTAAGGCTATGTAGATCTGAGTGTCATCAGCATAGCTGTGGTAGGAGATTTGGTTCTTTCTCATTATTTGGCTCAGGGGGAGCATAAAAAGGTTGAACAGGAGAGGTGCCAGAATTGAGCCTTGTGGGACTCCACATGTCATGCGTGTCCACCTCGAGCTATGGTCACCTATACTGACATAGTAACCTCTCCCTTCAAGGTACGATCCGAACCATTTGAGGACCGTCCCAGACAGCCCAACCCAGTGTTCCAGCCTATTCAGAAGTATGCCGTGATCAACAGTGTCGAAAGCAGCACTGAGATCCAGCAACCTGAATCTGTATTTAGGCGGATATCATTGATTCTTTAAAAGGGCGCTCTCTGTACTGTAATGTGCTCTGAAACCAGATTGAAAATTGTCTAAACACCCCTTCAAGCTTAAGAACTTGTTAATCTGGTTAAAAACAACTTTTTCAATGATTTAGCTAATGAAAGGGAGATTTGAGATTGGCCTGTAGTTGCTCAGTAGAGTGTTATCCAGGTTGCTCTTTTTCAAGAGGGGTTTAACTACTGCAGTTTTAAGTGAGTTTGGAAAAATCCCTGAGAGAAGTGAAGCATTCACCACTTTAGTTTAGTTGACTGATAAGAGATCAAGAGTTTTCTGTGGAAAATCTATAGTGCTTGGCATTGCAGAAGATGTTAAGAATGAAAAAAGGAGATGTTGCAGGTATTAAGGCATTCAGAGGGTATCTAACATGTTGATAATGTCAAGGGTGTTTATAGGTAGTTGCTATGGATGTTTAGTGTAATACCTTGGGTGTTGCTATGGAAGTTAAGGGTATTGTCTTGGGTGGTGCTAGGTGGTTGCTATGGAAGTTAAGGGGATAATCTTAGCATGTTGTCTAGTAGGTGGTTGATATGAGTGTTCAGGGAAATATCTTGTGTTTTGATAGCTGTTTGTTATGGAACTTATGGTTTAGGTAAAAAAAAACGAAAATTGTTATCACACTCAACTGTTTCTAAACTTCTTTTTCAAAAAAAATATTTTATCCTTTTTGATCAAAAAAACGTCTGCATATTGATAGTATTCTCAATATTTTTTAAACATTATTCAGCATACCTTCTTTTGTGTTCAACAGAAGAAACTCAAATAGGTTTGGAACAAGTGGAGTAGTAAATTATGACAACATTTACATGTTTGAGGCAACCACCCCTTTAAGTGTAGTATCTAGGGCAGGGATGCCTAAGCTCGGTCCTGGAGGACCGGTGTCCTGCAAAGTTTAGTTCCGACCCCAATCAGACACACCTGGGCTAGCTAATCAAGCTCATACTGGGCTTTCTAGAAACATCCTTGCAGGTGTGTTGTGGCAAGTTGGAGCTAAAATCTGCAGGACACCGGCCCTCCAGGACCGACTTTGGACACCCCTGATCTAGGGTGTTGCTAGTGTAGGTGGTTGCTATGGAAGTATTTATGTAGTATTATTAAGGTAGGTAGTATTATTTAGGTAGTATTAAGGATTTTCCTATGGTGTTCAGTGTACTTCTGACATCAGGAACTAGGTTTGTAACCATGACAAAGGTACATTTCCGATGCACACATTGTGCAATGCAAATACACCAAAGCTTGGCACTTCACAACATCTTGTACTGTAAACATATAACACATCTCTATTGTTCTGTTGCTTGAGTATTCCTGTGTTTGCATCTCTAGTATCTCTAGTACAGCATCTAGTCTCCACTACATATGAATGTTTCAAGAGTTCACACTTAGCTGATGATTGGTAATAAAGCTAGTTTGGCATGCTGTCCCGGGAGAGAGCCCTGAGCTCATAAGATTCTCGAGCCCGGGGCTCCCTCTCGTTTGCAGGGCGAGAGGGGAGTTTGAGCTACGGTAGATCTCGAGAACCCCCCGCCCTCCTGCTGCTTATAAATTGCTATGAGGGTATGCTGCTGGTGGAATTTGGGTATAGTGCTGATTTGTTTAAGTCAATTTACTTATGTCTCATGTTTTGGACTGTGGGAGGAAACCGGAGGACCCGGGGAAAACCCACGCAAGCACGGGGAGAACATGAACTCCGCACAGAAATGTCTACTGGCTGAGTAGAGGTACAAACCAGAGGCATTCTTGCTGTGAGGCAACAGTGCTAGCCACTGGGAGGAGAGGGGGTGGAAGGGGGGATTCTTCGAGACGAAGATGACTAAGGTAAGATGCTTTGGTTATTTATACTCAGCTGGGATCGTCTGATTGGTGGATTGTGCATTAGCTTGACTCTGGGCCAGCTGTGCCAATCATAAGCACACGCTTCTCTCGAAATTAGTTTATAACTAAACTTCACTTCCTCAAACTACTACATCATACTGAGGAAAATCAGCAATTTGGCAGCTTAATTTGAATAACATGTTTTTGAAACAGCGAGGAAGGTCTGAGATTAGGGCTGTATGATTTGGGGAAAATATCCAGTTGTGATATTTTTGACAGATATTGCGATTTCAATTTGATTTGCGATTTAATTTTATTGTCAAGCTTTAGGTGCTGGTTGTTGTATTTCCTCATGCTGTGGTAACAAATCTGTGACAGCTCTTACAAATGACCTGGTTTTGTTTGGTGTCTATGACTTTGAAATCAAAATATTCACATATAACCGATGTGCTGATGGCCAATGCCATCATCCCACTCATTCGCGGGTTCCTGGTTGTTTGTTTCACAATTAGACTTCGGTTGTGCAATTATGATTGGGCAGAATGAAAGAGGGCTCACGCAATGGCTAGTAAAACTGTCACACACAGACGGGAGTCATGCATTTGCTCTGGGTGGGAGAATGTAATTAATATATATTTCATATCGCAGCCTCTTGCGAGTAGCCAATCGCAATGTTTCATATCACGATTGCGATTCGATTTCAATTGATTGCACGGCCTTATCTGAGATCTAAAGGTTACAGAATTTTAGGATAGATTGATGACCTGGAGATCTTTTATGCTTATTATGCTTTTATACTTATATTGTAAGGAATTTGCCTTTAAGCAATCAAGGGGAATTTGATTTCTTAATTCATTAACCCTTCAACACCTGAATAAATGTTTGAAGTAAATGAAGTGTTGTCTTGTTTCCAGTCCCAATATCTAGAAATTCCTATGTCAAGAATTTTTGATAGACTGGTAAAAATAGTGTCTTGTTTTCAAAAATAACATGTCAGAATTAAGCAAGTTTTAACTCAACACAGGCAAATTAATCTGCCAATGAGGTAAGCAAAAAGTTTACTTTCAAAGTGTTCAACCCCATTGGCAGATTATTTTACTTCTTTTAAGGAAAAACTCACTTAATTAAACTTATTATTTCTTGAAACAAGACAATATTTTTGCCCATCTAGTTTTTTGATTTAAGAAATGTTTAGATATTTGGACTTTTGAACAAGACCAAAAGAAAGAAACAAGACAAACTCTATGTAAGAAAGGTAAAAATCCTACATCTGACAGCTCAGAAAAGTAAAGTTAACAGCAATAGTTTTCAAAGCTGCATCATTCAGTGCAGTGCAGGAAGAGTAACAAACAGAGTGGCATGTCAAGGGTTGAGGTCCTGTAAAAAATCTCAACAACTACACCACTAATAATAATGGAAGAGGCATGAGCAGAGATGCATGCGGAGACAGAGGCAGATAGATAGACATAACACTGAGGCACAAATCTTTGCACTAACACACACACACACACACACGCACACAGCGAGAGGGAGGGAGAGAATATTTGTGTGGGAGGAATTTAAATGGTGAGAGTTTCAAAAAATGTTCCACCGCATTCATCTAGTCTAGTGACACACACACTAGAAAATAATGGCGACAAGGACAAATAATCATGCACCGCACTCCTAATGTCACATCTAATGGATATATCAAATCTACATTTTTAAAAAGGTTCTGCCCTTGATGCATATTAGCACTCATGTTTGATTTTTTTCATACCTTCAGGCTTTACAGATGAAAGATTTGTTGTCATGTTTCAGTTTTTATTGCCTTCAAAAGCATAGAATAGAAAGTGCATAAATCAGGGCTTACCCGAGGAGCAGTTCAGGTGAGCGGTACCACCTGGTCGCCACATACTCGGTATAGTTGGCATCGCTACCTTCAGACAGATTTCGGGCAAAGCCTAATGGGCGACCGGTCCGGATCAAGACATAAGGAGAGACGAAGAAAGAGAAAAGATATCTGAGCAACATTCAGAGACCTTAATTAATCTTCCATATTCTTTTCCTCTAAAAATAAAAGTCTTAGAAAGAAGCCTGTGGAGTGAGTCATGCTCAATTTCCGTGCCATTCTGTGTGTGGAGGCAAAATTTAACCCTGAGTGAATATATACATTCAATCAGGAGCGCAACCTGCAGGCTACGAAGTACAATATGTGCTTTATCAGGTGCTGAGACGACAGCCTGTGTTTTGATTGGATCTCATAGAGTCATACAATACTACCAAGCAGTGTTGGGAAGTGAGCTTGAAACATATTGTCAGCAACAAGACGCTCACAATTTAAACTATGTTCAAATTACCATTGAAGACTGCAAAGTAGTTTACTATATTTGGGCTATAGGGCTATTTCAGGGTTCTCTAATATTGTTCATTTTATTCATTCATTTTCCATCAGTTTAGTCTCTATATCCGTGGTCACCACAGTCGGATGAACTTTTTAACTTTTGAGCACCCGGAGGAACCAGAACACCCTGAGGAAACCCATGCAAACACATGGGGAGAACCTGCAAACTCCACACAGGCATGCCAACTGGTTCAGTCAGGACTCGAACCAGCGACTTTCTTGCAGTGCTAACAGTGCTAACCACTGCACCACGGTGTCACCCTGTATCAATACTCATTCAGTCATTCATTCATTTTCTTTTCGGCTTAGCCCCTTTATTAATCAGGGGTCACCCCAGCGGAATGAACCGCCAACCTATCTAGCATGGGTTTTACGCAGCAGATGACCTTCCAGCTGCAACCCATCACTGGGAAACAGTATCAATCTATGTAATTAATTATATATGATTACAAGTATATACAGTATAATATATTTAAATTAAGATATTACTGTTTTTAATCCTGCAAACCAGTCAATAACTAATAGTAATGAAAAAACAAATATATAGTATTCACATATTATAATAATATATAACAACAACAATAAGAGTTTTGTAAATTGAATTATACTTACAAGTTAAAATTATAGACTGACATATCATTTAATCTTGATTATACAAGCAATATTTATATAAGATAATATTGTTTTATGTACAATAGCATAAAATCAATGACAAAAATAGCTTAACTAACTTAACTAATCATATATTATCCACAAATGATAAATATATAGCAATTATATCAAACAATACTACTAATACTACCACTGCTACTACTACCTCTACTACTAATAATAATATATTGCTACTCCCCAATATTCTCCTTTTCTGTCATAACTAAATATTTCTTCTATCTTAAATTCATAAAAGCTGGAACAACCCAAAAATCAACATAACACAGAATAAGCTCCGTCACTCAAACCTTTGCATACTGTGTGATGTGGACAAATGGTTTATTCCTTTACACTTAAATACAGTTTCAGATGATTTTTTTTGTTTGTTTTCAGACGTCACTGTGGAACTCGTGACGCCTGGAAAGGAGAACCGAGCATTCAGCGAGAGATCAGTGTGAATATGGGGGTGGCGGGTCCTGAATCAGACAAGTGAAAGCCTCTGCTCACCGAAATCACACAGCTTCAGGATATCATTGGCGCTGATGAGGAGATTCTCGGGCTTGATATCTGCACATCAGATCAAAGGAGATGGAGATTTTCTTAGTAAGCTCAGATTGTGTTCAATTTGATCAACAGCAAATGAGAAATGCTGAAATCAATCTATCTATCTATCTATCTGTCTGTCTGTCTGTCTGTCTGTCTGTCTGTCTGTCTGTCTGTCTGTCTGTCTATCTATCTATCTATCTATCTATCTATCTATCTGAGAATATTTTGATCCATCCAGCCATGCATGCTTTCAATTGTCCATCCATCCATCTGAAAATTACTGTTACATCCCTTCATTTATCCATCCA
>CAIGQQ010020246.1:6546886-6560348 GCA_903798035.1 Danio albolineatus
TCATTTATCCATCCATCTTTCATTCTTCCTTCCATCCATCCATCTTTTCGTCCATCCATCTTTCTATCCATCCATCCATCCATCTATCTATCTATTTGAGAATATTTTGTTCCATCCATCCATGCTTTCAATTGTCCATCCATCCATCTGAAAATTACTTTATTACATCCCTTCATTTATCCATCCATTGTTCATTCTTCCTACCAGCCATCTATCCATCTATCTATCCATCCATCCATCCATCCATCCATCCATCCATCCATCCATCCATCCATCTATCTATCTCATAGTTTCTCTCTCTATGTAGTACCCATTCTATCTGAAGCATCCATCTATATATCTGTCTATATACAGCAGTTGGTGCTCAACCCTGTTCCTGGAGATCTCCCTTCCTGCACAGTTCAGCTCCAACCCTGGTCAAACCAATTAATTAGGACCTGGACAGCACTGCATTATTACAGGCAGGTGTTTTGATATGGGTTGCAACTGAATTCTGCAGGAATCTACAGGAACAGGGTTGAGCACCACTGATCTATAGTATCTTTTCTTCCATCCATCAATCATATTCACCCATCTACAGCATCTATCCAATTGCTGTACCTACTGTATGTATTGATCAATCCATTCATCCTCCCATCCACTAAAGTAGTTATCCATATATCTATATAATCCATCCATCCATCCATCCTTGCATCCATCCATCCTGCATATCCAGCAATCTACAGTATCTCTTCATTCATCCTTTGTATTCCTCTATCTACAGTATATATCTATCCATTCATCTACCCTTCCACTGAAAGATTCCATTTATCTATATTATCCATTAACAGTTTTAATCCATTCATCCTTCCACAGTCTCTATTCATCAACTATTTATAGTATCTATCCATCCATCCATCCATCCATCTATCCATCTATTCATCCATCCATCCATCCATCCATCCATCCATCATCTTTACTCTAATAGAACCAACCCATCTGCATCAATTCACTGAACTTATCAATCTATCTATTTTATTTTTCTGTTCATGCATATATGTCTGCATGCATGCATGCACAAACACACACATACTTGTATACATGGCTTACAGGGACACCCCATAGGCGTAATGTATTTTGCACTGTAAAAAAACGCTCATTATATGGCCCATATACATATACAGACCTAAACTCAACCCTCACAGGAAACCTGTGACAAATTTGAATATCAAAAGACCTCGATAAGTATGACCACTTTAATAGAGTAAACCACTTTAGTAGAGTACAACTAAGTTCTACCCATGTCATTATACAACTTTGTGTCTCTGTAAACCACATAAACCTGTGCACACACATATTGTGTTTTTCAAGCACAAGTAAATAAAAAACAATTTGAAAAAAGAAAGATATAAACAGTGTCATACCTCTGTGAACAATTTCATTCTTGTGGCACCAGTGAATAGCTTTGATCAGCTGAAAGATGTAGCTTCGTACTTTATCAGGCAGTGCACCGTTGGGCAACTCCTCCAATAACTCCAGCATATTCTGAAATACATATCAAAACATCATCTTTGACAACTACTCAAACAACAACATATGATTAGGAAAGTAAAAAATCTGAACATGGGAGAGGTCAATCCAGCCTCTCTTCGAACCCCGAGGCTCTGCACTGCTTGTGGGAATTCAAAGTTGACCCAAAACAAACAAATATGATTGGCTGAGATTGGCAATGAAAAATAGCAAATGTGCTTCAAACAACATACTAAGAGCCATGGAAATGTAATAATAATAAAAAATGAAAAAAAGAAAGTAAAAAGTCCGACCTTCTCCACATATTCAAACACCAGGTAGAGTTTTCCCCGTCGACGGAAAGCCTCTTTCAGCTCTACGATGTTGTCTTGTTTGAGCGTACGGAGCATCTTGAGCTCCCGTAACGTCGTCTCTTTAACTTCCTCATTCTCTGTGGAGACACACTAGGGGTTAGGAGAGGATTGAGAGGATGCTTGTGTCTTCTAGAGTAAAATAAATGTGTTGTGGAGCTCTCAGTGGAAGGCATTATAAAAGGCTTTTCTCCTGAATAGGGTACATTGTGGTGTGCTGTTACCTTTTTAAAGTGTTAAAGGTGCAAATCTTGTCTTTTTGTTGTGAAAACGTCTAGATCTGAAACAAACATCTTTAACCCCTATAAAATCTGAACAATATTTTGATGGTGCTTGAGGCAAAAATGATTGAAGATTGAAACCTCAACCATTATTGTTTTTTAATATAATTTATAAAATAAACAATGAAGTAACTCCTGCAGTGTTATTAATAAATTAAAATGTACTTTTATGTAAAAATTAAGATTATGAATCTATTTTAACTTTGAAATCTATTCTTTTTTTGAGTAAAACTTTTTAGTTTTATTCTGTAAACTACTGAAATGTAAAAGAGCAGTTTTTGTAGAAATGAACACAAAGCGCCACGTTTTAGACATGTTTAAATGATACCTTTTGAAACTTTATCAAAAGTTTATTTTGCATTTAACTGAATGCTGTTATCTTGGATTTCCACACAATTCTTAATTTATATTCTGTTGAAGAAAGTAAGTTACTCTTGGATGGACTGAGGGTGTATTCAAAAAATTGATGGATTTTTTGGGGGGGTAAAAACTAATTTTCTATCGCACTACTACACCATCAAGGATATGAACCCCTTTATTTTTGCACTTTGGGCTAAGGTGGTTTGTGTGGTTTTGTTTTATTTCTAGTGCTGTTTTCATTGACAACATTTAACATAGTTTAACATTTTATGAGATGTTTTTGGCAGTTTTTTGCTTACTTGCACCAGCATTGCAGGCTATCTGAGTGAGAGAGCATATCTACTAGGATCAGGAAGGATCAAGGATTGACAGTGGATATGGAAAAACATCTCATGCCTTGTGCAGGAACCAACTCCTGGAGTGCTCTACTCTTAAAAGTATACTATGTGTTCAACTAGACATGTCTTCAATTCCTCATTTAGGACTATTACAGAGTTTTTGACAGTGAACATCTTTTATGGGTTTAACTGTTGCATTTAAAGTGCATTCTTAAAAAAAAAGCTTAAACTTGTACATTTTTTTAAGCTATTTTTTAACTATGCAGACTGTCCTGTAATGCAATCAACAATATACTGTATACTGTATGACTAAAAATGCATTTAAATATCAACCTAGGTATGTATGAACACTATAATGAACACTATTAGTGTTAAGAAGAACACTTAAGTGTTAAGTTATTAACACAGAGTGTAGTTTTAACATTTTCTCTGGTCAAATAGGGAAAGGGAGTGGAAAAAGGAGTTAACTGTTAACACTAGCAGTGTTTTTTAAAACACTATGCAAGTGTAGAAATATAACTATTTCAAGTGTACATTTAACTCTATTTAGTGTGGACCTATATAAACACTGAATGAGTGTTCATTTTCATACTTTGAGAGTGAAATTAACACTTCACAAATTGCTGTAAATACGTTATTAGACAGCATATTACCAGTGTTTTATAACTGAAACTACAATATTGATTGAAGAGCAACAGATAGCATTTATTATTCTGACCAATCTGCATTTTCTGAGAAAAAGCCCTAAATGATAATATTGTTATTTGAAATTTAATAAAAGTGTTATAGAAACCTTTATAGAATAAAACAAATATTCGTGTTTAAAAATGTTTTAACATTTAAAGTTTTGGTTGAAGTCAAAAATAAAACCCTCTTATCATATAAAAAACAATGTTTTGCCATTTAAGTGATACAATTCTTTTTCTGTTAGATAAATTCTTAAATAAAACAGCTATAATGATTTCAGATCAAATATTCTTTCATACAATAATTGAGTAAGAATTACCAACCAAACAGACAGGTATAGTCTGAGATGAATAATAAAAATGACACTTTATGACATGGTGTTAATATTATTGTGGATCAAAGTCTCCAACTGGCAAATTGCATGTATGGCAAAAAAGTAAGCATTCAGTTGTATCCTTTTACCTTCACTGTCCTTGAACTTCTTAATGGCCACAAGCTCTTTTGTCTCCTGCAAAACAGATATGTAAATCAGTTTGAGCTGTTTCTCAAACACACGCTTTATTAACAAGCTCTTAATGGACTCGACATGTAAATCAAACAACTGAGACTCGCACAAAAAGAACCAAACCTTAGACAAACCACTTCCCGGTTGCATCAAATAAGCCACAATGGTGTATTTTCATAACAAAGGCCCTGACAATCCTGCTAAATGGAACAATGCGCCTGTTTTCAAAGAATAGATAATCATTTTATATTGGGATGTCTAATTATTAGGCGGAAGTACTGCATGCACATATTTAGCCATGTGTTCAGCAGGCCTCGCGGTGGAGAAACGCTCACCCACTGTCAGTCACACAGAGTCCCTGTCATCTGTGCTGTTGGACGAAGCTGCTTTTTCCTATCTTTATCATTCAGAGCTCTCGATTTGCTCCCTTCATTCGCGCTAAGATCAAGCTAGCTGCTAAAACCCATCCATTTATCACAATTTTACACAGTAAACACTCACTCAGGACAAACTCCAGACAGTCTTATAGACCACAACACCCAGATAAATGGATATTGAACCATCATTCTTCTGTATGTCAAAAACCAAGACGTGTTACAACTGCCTGCCCCTAACAAGTCTGAAATATATGGATACATCTAAATTGTCATAGAAATATTGTAAAATATATTAAATATGTTCAGATATTGCTAATAGATGGTTTTATTAGGTTTGGTGGACACACATACTAATGCATTTTAAAGGGGATCTATTAAGCCTCTATTTAAAAGAAGTACAAGAATGGTCCATTTGAGTATTAGTAGACTGTCTGTTTAATATCTGTTGATACTGACATTCAACAGACACATAACTGACTATAAGAAACACGTCAACTTACACTAACCCTAACCCCAACCCCAACCTAACAGTCTACTTATAATCTAGTAAATTAGTTGGCATGTAGGTGCAATGTAACTTAAATTCAACAAATGGACCATCAAAATAAAATGTGACCAAAGTCTCTGATGTCTCTAGAGTACACAGCAAAATCCTCCGAGTAAAATCTACTCAGGTCAGAGTGTATTTGGTCCCTCTCTAAATTGAGTAAAAGTTACTCAGCAGCAGAGTTAAAGATAGCGAGACAATGAAAGGATTAATTAAGTGATGATTGAGCACAGATGATGAACACCTGATGCTAATAAGCGAAATCAGAAGAGAAACACAAAACTACATTTACCTTCACTAACAGCCGTAGATGAAATAAACTGAAATAAAACACAGTGAATCTCTCAAAATCTCACCAGAGGATCATTAAGCAACTCCACAAACAGCAGCTTTACTTAATACAACCTGTTTGGCCTTATTTCTGCCACACTCTACAAAATTTCATATAGTGATATTAATGAGAATTAACCGATTAAGTCATTTTTTACAACAACAATAAAAAAACGCCAGCACTTTTAGCGATAAGTGAATCTGCTGCTGCTGATTGAAGTCAGTTGTAGTTTTGTGTTTCTCTTCTGTTTATGCTTATTAACATCAGGTGTTCATCATCAGTGCTCAATCATCACTTAATTAATCCTTGCATTGTCTCGTTAACGTTAACTTGATGCTGAGTAACTTTGACTCAATTTAGAGAGGGACCAAATACACTCTGACCTGAGTAAAGTTTACTCGGAGGATTCTGCTGTGTATGTATGTGTTTTATGACTCTGAAACTGCCCCTTTTAAGCTTTGTCCCTAATTGTGCCGTTTTGGTGACTGTCGCGTTAAATTAATATGAGATTGTGCTCGTTTTAAAAGAGGGCGGAGCTAGAAATGCCTATGTGTCAGTCAAAAATAAGACTAATATTCTATGTTAATGAGGGAGATATTGTCACTAATGGGTGGGGATTTCCCCTTCTGATGACACGTATGACGAGAGAATGTCAATTAAAGTGTTTCTGCAGACTGTTTTTATCATGTGTGATTATAAAAAATAAAATGAATACATTTTTACTGAGCGTGTGACAAGTTATCGTTTTACGAGATTTCACAAGATTACATAACGACGAGATTTCTCTTTGAGGTGAAAATGTCTTGCGAGTTGTGATGTTAGCATGATGGAGCGTGAGGGTGAAACTAGCATTGAATATTGGAGGCAGGACTGGATTTGGACCAGGCTGGCCTCAGTGTTGTGTGTGTCCCACGGTTGGGTGGATGGGTGTGATGTTTTTTTTCTTCACCAGAGTTTAACAGCTGCCGCGTCCGGTCCAACAAAGGCTACAACTGCAGCCACACACATTAACCATGCTTCGAAACCATGCGATGCAATAGCACTTTAGATATGCTTGTGTTCATAATTGTCAGGAACACAAATGGAATTAAGACGTGGAGTATTCCCATTTTAGTCGCATTATTGAAGTGCAGTACAGACTTGTAAACGCCGTAATTAAACTACTACCGTCATGTAGGATATATATATGTAGCTATAACACATTTTGCGACAGGATAAGCCATACACACACGGCTGTTTGACACTATCCTCTGCACCTATTGAGCCAGTAAAGGACTGCAGACAAAATACTGTATTTAAATATTAGCAAAAATTTTGCTAATATTTAAAATCATGCACTGAAAAAAAAGTCTGTAAAACTGTTGCAAACAATTTATTTGTGTTGAATTTAAACAAATTAAATTGAATAATATTCAACTTAATTTCTTTGTTTATATTCAGTCAAAATAAATTGTTCACAACCACTTAACATAAAAAAATTTGTAAATCCAAGGAAACATCTTTGAATAATTTTTTCAGTGTATATAAAAAGACATTCATTCATATATCAGCAAATATTTTGCAGTGTTAGCATGTCCTTTACTGCATATAATTCATTAAAATAAATAATATTCATTATGAGTTTATTTAAAAAAGCACCTATTTAGATTTGCATTTTGTGATTAAAATTGAACAAAATACTATTTTCCATACATATATTTCATCATTGAAGTTATCTTAAAAATAGTGTAAATATCTTGTCTCGTTCTCGTAAACCCAATCTCGTGTCTCGTCTCGTGGAGTAGGCGACGGCGTATCGTCATACCTCTAATTTTTACCATTAGAAGCTGGTTATATTCACAGAGTTTTGCCACACAACTGTGTTAAAACCCCTTATAAAAGTGTTTGTTGCATAATAGGTCTCCTTTAAGTAATTGAAAGGACTATGGAAATACCCTAGTATTTAATATGATATTCATGCTGTAATATGGTGTAACCAGTATTCCCTCTGATGTTGTTAAAATGCTGCACAGAGGACACACACACAAAAAGCCATCTAATTGTGCTCTACTAAATGGGAAATAATTGCAGTGCTTGTGTTGTTAGCTATTAGAGTTAGTGTCGCTATAGGCCTTTTTCACCAGCAAAACAAGCGTATGGCCATCTTTAATATTTTGTATTGGAACTACATGTACTGTACCATTGTTGCAGTCACTCATGTTTCATAAGAAGATCATTGTGAGAATTCAGTTTTTGCAGGAATGCTTTTTGGTTGCGAGCCAAATAGCTCAAAACAAGAGGTATTATAAACACCTATACTTGTGAAATAGTCAAGTCAATTCAAGTCATGTTGAGCTTGTCATTCTGTCACATGTGCTGACATACAGTGGAACAAAATGTTGTCTCTCGCAGGACCACTGCGCTACATAAATGAACAATTATGAATATGGAAACAACACTGGAAGTGTGAGCTACTAATGGAGCGGTAGTCTAACTATACATATTGTAAATACTTAACTACATGACCTAAAACAGACTAAACAAGGACTTTTACTTAAGACAGAACAATATTGTGCGGAAAAAAAGTGATTCAAGTTTGAGGAAAACAAGTGGTGAAACATGATTTGTGGCACATTCACATGTAAACATTGTTGTCCTTATTGAGTCCTTGTAAGATTGAGTTTGGGTAAAGTGTCAGGTGCATTTGGAGAAAAAGTGTTTCCACAGGTGGTTTGTCAAGCCCACTCACCTGTGTGAAGCATGCTCAGAAATGCACATGTTTTTTTCTAGAGATATGGAGCGATCGTAGGAAATTGTTTGGTGAAAATGTGCAAAATGGTGCAAGAGTTGGTTAAAGTGTCAGAGAGATTAAAGAAGACAAACAGTACATGAAGTATAACGTTATGATATTTTAAACAAATGGTTCGCCCAAAAATGAAAAATTGCCCACCATTTACTCACCCTCAGGTGATTCCAAACTTTTTATGACTTTCCTTTTTCTGTTGAACACAAAAGACATTCTGAAGGATGCTGAAAACCTTTAGCCACTGACATCCATACTACAGGAATGCAATGGCGAACAGGGAACTTTCAAAGTAATGACTTCTTTGTTCAACAGCAATAACAACAACAAAAAGAGCAAGTGGAAGTTTAGTAAGTGACTGATGCCTTCGGATGGAGCTGTATTACAGATACTACTGATCACAGAAGTGTCCATCGAACCCTAGCATCAGGTTTTAACAAAGTTTATGAAACAAAAAAGCATGGCTGTTCACTTTAAAAAGTTGTAGTAATGCCTTATTTTCTGTGAAATAATGAGAAACATATGTTGGTAATATAATATTAATATTTCTTAGAAAACAGTGCTCAGCATAATTGAGTACACACCATTTTATAATGAATGTTTCTATCCATTTCTCAGTGAATATGGGTGATATATTTTGGTGCATTTGAACAAAACAGATTTACTAAACAGATATATTTATTCAAATATTATTTTAATCACAGAACATTTTTAGAAACGTAAAGGTGATACATTTAAATACATGCCAAATATTGAACAAAAATGACAAACTACAACATTTCAACTAAATTGTAGATATTTTTTGTTTCTCTATTTTTGAAAATGTTACATAATATTTTTCCCTAACATATAAATTTGGGCTTCAATTTTTGTTTTACCATTATTGTAAGTTATTTTGTTAGATTAGCTCCAGGTATGGCTTCAGTACTGACTAAAGTAATGTATATGCACAAATATTATATTGTAAAGCCTCCTGTAGAAAATATTCATTTAAATGAGACATTTGTGACGGGTGTACTCATATATGCTGAGCACTGTAAATATAAGGAATAATGTACATCCAGCCGATTGTTCTCGCATAATAAAGCCAGACAGGCTTAATAATCAGATTATAATTGAAGGGCTTTATTCTATATTACACACAAAACCAAACCATTAGATACAAAACACTGAGTTGTTCTGAGATTGGGAACAACCGAGATGTAATAGTTGACTGCATCTTCAATGAAACAAAGCTTGAAGAAAGACAGTAAAGAACAATGGTGTGACAGATCTTATATCTGTATAAGATATATATCTTATATCTTATATACATACATATATTATACATATATGTATGTATATAAGCCTGCCATTTAAAATATGATAGGGTTTATCTATATTTGGTCTAACGTTGGGTCTCAACAACCCAGCATTTGTTAGAGTGTATATTCACTAAAGATGATTCACAGTACCCAGATGAGCTTTTTATTAATTTAATTGGTTGTTATCAGAAAACAATATACATTGAAATTTCATGATTGACCAATCAGAATCAAGTATTCCAGAGAATTCCAGAGTATATTACCTAGATATTGTTTAATATATCAATATTCAGCAATAATCATTAAACATCGGTCATTAAAAACACATATTGGTTGACCCCCAGAACATACATTAGATCAAATGCATTGGGTCTGTGCATCAACATCAATATAGCACCGTCCCACTAATACCACAATGGTACTTTTTATAAGGATTATCAAGTCAACAAACAGTAGTGTACATCTTACTGCACTATTTTTCTCTTTTCAGAACAACCAGTTTGTCAACTCTTGGCTGAAATCCATTGGCTGCCCGATTTCAGCAGAGCAGACCGCCGAGGCTAGCATTTGATCCAGCTGCAATTAGACTGAAAGAATATCCCAACTGAATCTCCCACAAGAAGGCTGGATGGAGGAGCTGGCTCTACCTGACGCCTCCGGTGCAGCAGTGAGTGCCTTGAAGGCTTCCTCATACTGCTCCTCCGCACTGGAACTACAAGTCATTCTCACTTTAAGAGCAGCTTGTCATGAAGAGATATGATTCACGATCAGAAATGATTAAGAGGCACAGCGTGCATGTGGGGCTGGATAAGGGAGTAGCTTTTCCATATATTGAGTTATCTGGATCCCTGCATGGGCTTCTTCCAGAAAGACCAGGCTGTGTTATGTCACATGGCCAGGACTCAATGCTTTAGATTAAGATTAAACTACGACATGTGCAACACAGTTTATTGGAAATATATTATTATTAATATTATAGCCTTTATTTTATTTTACCAGGAAAAAACATCGAGATTAAAATCTTTTACAAGATTGTCCTGGCCAAGATTAAGCACTATACAGTTTACAGGAGTTTAATGAAAATAACAGACAGCATCATTCATCCATCAAAACACTCAATGACAATCAAAACTAGTCCAAAACTATCAAATTTCATGTCAAAAAACACATATTTTTTAAAGTATGTAATGAAAGCAACTTTTTAAACGGCAACTTTGTTTCCAGGTTATTCCATGCAAAAGGTGTTGCATAATTTAAAAGCTCTTTTTTCCCATTTCAATACACACCCCTGCTACAGACAATGAATAAAACTCTCTCTCTCTCTCGATAGATAGATAGACAGACAGACAGACAGACAGACAGATATGGTCAGTTCACTCACTTTGTACTGTGCTGTATTTGTAATAAAGATCACTCAGGTTTGAGTCAGGTGAAGCTTGGTTCCACAAGACATATGAATGCCATGTAAAATCATGGTAAAACAACATGGTCGCAGCTTACTTTTCTCTTACATTTGCTTTTGAAAACTATTGGTTGGGTCTAGGGAATGGTTAAAAGATACAACAAAACATAGCCTAAGTAACATATTTTAGATTCACAATGATGTAGACAGGGCGCTCTTAGGGCTGCAAGGTTAATTGAAAAGAAAATCACGATCTCGATTCGCCCCCACATGACCTTAATCCAGCATTTCTACGATTCAGCCAATTGTAAGTTCGGGAGAGATGCATACGCAAGTTCAGGAGAGAAGCATAAAGGCGGTTAAACAAGTCTTTACATTGTTTTATATACGTTGCTCAGCAACATGGACACCTCCAAATGGTGTTGAAAGAGTCACATACTGTTTTATAAGGTATAATTTACCCAAATATGGCATTTCTATCTTCATGTAATGATGCATTCACGGCCGCGAAATCATACGTGAGCTGACCGTGAGCTATGTGCTTACCACAGAGAGGACACGTGCTCGCTAATGATGATTACTTTAGTGAACTGAACCTGCATAGACTGTGAATAACAGGTAATAAAGTTGTAAGTAATGTTTAGTTTGGGAGCCGCGAGGGAAGTATAATTTGAATGTATGTTTTTGATTTTTTCTCAAGGTGACGGTGGCCATGACATGAACGCACTCTGCAATAAAAGTGAAACCGAAATGATCATATCACATTTTAGAGTTATGTTTACAGCAAGCATTTCATATGTTTTTTCTTTCACAGCAAACACACATGGGAATAATTGTTTTACAGTGTCAGTATAACTACTCTAGCCTATATAATGTTGAATATAATGCAAGAGGGAATCTGATAATGACAAATGTCTCATTTTATTTTAGTGAAAAAAAGTGGTCTAATAATGTTGTCAAAGACAGATTGCAAGCATGTCTCAAACATAATTATTCAACTGCAGAATTATAAATAGTTGCATTCTGATGTAATAACTTTACTGTGCATTAATGACCAGGACAGATTTGAAGTCTATTCAAGTCTATCATTCTAAGGTCTACAAAATGTAGCATTTTAACCAACAGTAGACCTACACATAGGCCTAATATTGTTGTTGTTTTGTCATATGTTTGGGAAATAACAATAATAACAGTCTACTCATTACTTTCATTTTACATAAACAGAATCATGAGGAAATCATGATCTTTATTTTATGCCAAAAAAATTGTGATTCTCATTTTAGCCTGAATCGTGCAGCCCTACGCCCTCTAGGGGATTTGTCATGTGAAATGTACAACCAAACCTACCCGGAGCTAAGAATTTCAGGATTTTGCAAAAATGTAGGCTGGGGCATTTGTTTCCAAAGAGCCTAGGCTGCACATGTGTGGTAAATATGTTCATACATTCATTTTCCCTTTATTAATCTGGGGTCACCACAGCGGAATGAATCGCCAACTTATACAGCATATGTTCTACACAGCAGATGCCCTTCCAGCTACAACGCATCCATACACTCTCATTCGCACACATACGCTACGGACAATTTAGCATACCCAATTCACCTATACCACATCTTTGGACTTGTGGGGGAAACAGAGAAAAAACAGAGGAAACCCACACCAACATGGGGAGAACATGCAAACTCCACACAAAAATGCCAACTGACCCAGCCGAGGCTCAAACCAGCAACCTCCTTGCTGTGAGGCAACAATGTAATCAGTTACATCAGTAAATTAACTGAAATAGTTACACCAGACTTTACAGACGGTATGTTATATAATATACAATATATATACAATATAGTATTCAAAAACTTGCAAACTGTTTGGCAAGCCATTTTGACTTTTATTCATTCTCATATGTATTCTCATGATTTTTTTCATGATCAATTCTTGATATCAACAATTCAGTTCTTGATATCAAAAAAGGTAATTGTTGATATCAAAAACTGAATTGTTGATATCAAAAATTAACATTGTTGATATCAAGAATTGAATTTTCACTAGTTAAATGTCACCATAGGCTGTTATTCAAATTTAATTGTTGATATCAAGAATTGATTTCTTACTAGTTGAAATGCAATTCTTGATATCAATAATTTAATTGTTGATATTAGGAATTAAATTGTTGATATCAAGAAATACTTTTTCAACTATAGTAAAGATGTTCATTCTTGATATCAACAATTGGTTTGTCACTAGTGACAATGTTAATTTCTGATATCATAAATATAATTGCTACTAGTGAAATTATTCATTTTAGATATCAAAAATTACTTCCCTAATTGCTGATATCAGAAATCCATTTTTAGATATCAGAAATAACAAATGTAACGTGTTGAAATATAATTGCAGATATCAAGAACATTTCAACTAGTGAAATTAAGTTTTTGATATCAGAAATTGACATTTTTACTAGTAACAATATAATTCTCGATATCAACAGTTTAGTTTCTGATATCAGGAATGCAGATTGTTGATATCAACAATTAACCTGTTGAAATTTAAATTCAACATGTTACATTTGTTATTTCTGATATCTGAAAATGGATTTCTGATATGAATATACAGTAATTTATGATATCTAAACTGTCTTTCTTACTAGTAACAATCACATTCATGATATAAAAAATGAACATTGTCACTAGTG
>CAIGQQ010020246.1:6560358-6590425 GCA_903798035.1 Danio albolineatus
ACACACACACACACACACACACACACACACACACACACACACACACAGTGTCCATGTCTCATATTTCTAATAACCATGGAGACCAACCCATAATTCTATTCACAAAAGTACATATGCACTAAAAATATGCCTTTACCTTCCAGCCAGAATCCTGTGATGATACAGAGTGACATAAAACAATGCCAGTCTGTCATATTTGGTGACAGGTAATCTGATCGTAAGCTTGTTGTTTCCGTTTTGGATTACAGCATGTTAATGTATAGGTCAGGTGTACTTGTGAAAGACATGCTGTTGACTTTGGGTGGTTGATGGGAAACATAGAGGGGCCGATGGGGGTCTGAAGCACTCAGTGAAGTCAATATATCATTACCAACACTCATGAGGAGGTCCATGAGAGAGCCTGTGTCTATAACTCTAGCATGGATGGACAGTAGGATTACAAGTGAAAAGCTTGTTGTTTAATTCCTAACAAGGTTCATTGGGAAAAACGTGCCTCTAGTGTTACAGTGCTCAGCATTATTGAGGACACCCCTATTTTGAAAAGGAATATTTTTATCTATTTCTCAGTGAATATAGGCTATTTTGGTGCATTTAAACGAAACAGATTTATTAAACAGATATATTTGTTACAATAATATTTTAGTCACCAAACATATTTAGAAATAGAAAGATAATACAATTAAGTTCAAGCTAAATATTGCAAATAAAAAAAATTACAACCTACAAAATTTCAACTAAATTTTGCTTCTCTTGATTTTTCCTCGTTTTTAAATTTGTATTTAATATTTTTCTGTAACATAAACTTTGGTGTACTTGTTTTAGGACTGTTATCGTAAGTTATTTTGTGAGATAAGCTCCAGATTTGGCTTCAGTGTTGACTAATGTATATGCACAAATATAATATTGTATTAAAAAATATGAATTTAAAAGATAGATTTGTGAGGGGTTTACTCGTATACACTGAGCACTGTACGTGTTCTGTGTAATCAGACATCCTTTGGTCAGTCTGTGCTGATACCAATACTTTTCTTTGTTGTTTTTTTTTAAATTTTACTTTTTAATAATGATAATAATAATAATAATAATCCTTACTCTTTTATAGAGCTTTTCTGACTTTGTTTATTTTCTCATTCATTCAACCAATCATCTGGTCTTATTACATGTTCCTAATGCATTTATTGAATATCTTTACTTGAAATGACAAGCATGACATGTCAATGTTGTAAAGCAAAAACTGCGATGGTACAGAAAACTTTATCATAATAATATTAACATATTTTAGTTGTAAATATTGATGCATGATTTATCGACAGCCATATCAGAATTGGACAATAAATGTTTTTATGTTATAGGGGACTAAACTATATTTTATTGTTCACAAGACGAGATATCTGCAGAGTGGAGGATTTTCTTATGAACTGAAGAAAAAAAAGAAGAAAAAATAGAAATATGTGAACGGTTTTGGAAAGATGTTGAGATTGAGTTTCGTCTACCGCAAAATCAGTCATCCGCCTATATGTTTGCATTATTTTTGTGATCAGGCTGTGATCCCCAACCACTGGGCTGCGGAATGCTACTGGTCGGTGGATCAATTGGTACCGGGCCACACAAAAATCATTAATCATTTCCTTTTTGTTTATTATCTGAGTCTGAACTATGTTTTATTTTTAAAAAATCTTTTATTTTGAAAAATGACCATATTCTCTCGCTTACATCTCGTCACTTGAGGACCCAAATTATCTCACAAGCAGGAAATGAGTCTTTGGAAAGTTTCTTTGCTAAGGGGAAATCGCCGAGTAAAGGACCCGTTTGTTATTTCCAATGGAGGTGCGCAGCTAGCCAGACGAACCCAGTTGAATGAATGCAGCAGGCTCACCCAAAGTCACGAGACATGTACTGACCAATCAGCTTCATCGACCGATGGTCACCTAACAACCTACGCATCCCTCAACCCCCTGGTCAGCTGTAAAATTGTCAAGCATTGACCGGTCCGTGGTGATAAATAAGTTGGGGACCACTGGCCAATATATATCAGTTATCGGCTTCTGGAGTTATCAGTATTGGCCAAAATGTCTATATCGATGATGCATTCCAAGTAAATAAAAAAAAAAGCTAAGCATATCATTAACACAACATGACATCACTGAGCAATTCGCAAAGCATTTCACAATAGATACTCATAAAGATGTCTCAGATGTAAAAAGCACAATGTTCACTTGCTATCGGAGCAGAAACAGCTTATATGTAAGTTTCATGAGTTTATTTAGACTGAAAAAAATAAAATCAGAAAAGGCCCATATACATACACCCACCTACAAACTCTCCCCTCTCTGGACAAAAACAAAAAAGATTTAAACACAAGGTTTGACTGTCTTCTCATCTTACAACCCGATTGACCAAAATGCTCCTTAACATGAGAATAAACAGAGCCAGAGATGACGAGAGCTGTGCATGATTTGTAAACTAAAACATTTGCATCATTTATTTCATTGTATATATATTTACATAAAGCTTTTCCAATGTAGTAATGTTGATTATCAGCTTACAATAATCATTAAACACAGTTGATCAAACATTTTTAACACTTAGCATGGGTTGTATATTAATTATGAAGCAATACAGCCTTTATGGGTAACACTTACATGAAGGAGTGTTCATAAGACTGTCATTCACTCAGTTATGACATTTTAAATGCAAAGATGACATTGTTTGTTATGATAACTCAACATACACAAATACATCACAATCTCTTTTTTGTCTTTGTCATGAACAGATGACTTTACCAACTTGTCATAAATCTGTCATAAGTATGACTGTCATGAAGCCATTATAAATATGTCATGAATTTTATAACAGTGTCATTAATATTTATTGTACCTCAGTAGTACAAGCTAAATTTGTCATTAACGACGCTGATAAAAATGATTTGACAGAGTACTGAGACTTTTAGCGAGACATTTCAATGACAAGTACAGACAATCATGTTTATGACAGATTTATGACAAATTATCTTGTCTTGACAAACAATGTCATCTTTGTATTTAAAATGAGAGAAGTGAGCAAATGACACTTAATAACAGTTGTCACAAGAGCATGCATAAAATCTCATTCACATTCATGACATGTCATGATTATAAATGTTTAATGGCAGTCTTATGAACACCCCTTCAAGTAAAGAGTTAATAAATGCTGAGCGATAAATGCTGTGATGCTTCATAAATAATATACAACCTTCACTAAATGTTAAAACAGTTTAAACCACTGTGTTTTATGGTAATTGTGAGTGTTCACTTTTGATTATAAAGGTTTCATGACAGTCTCAGTCTCAACTCTTTAAGTAAAGTGTTACCCATTTATCTTATCAAAATCACTTCGGCTATTTGATTTCTTTTCAATAATTGTGTGAACCAAAAAAAATAAAACATCAGGGTAACACTTTACAATAAGGTTCATTAGTTAATGCATTTACTAACATGAACTAATCGTGAACAACTTGTACAGCATTTATTAATCATCTAGGGCCACACGGAATCTGTGCGCGCAGAATTCCGCAGATATTTAGTCCGTCATTGATTCTGTTGATTTACTGGTGTAAATTTGTGTAAATGTATATTTAATCAGTTTTCAAATTAATTTCAGTAATAATATTGACTAATATGAAAATATTCATGTTATTTATATACAATACAGTTTGTAATGTACTATTTTCTGTCTTTTAGTAGATATTTTATATGAAAGACTTGCTTTGTTTACCAAATAAAGTGGATCTAATTGGATTTGCATTGTAAACATTAAATAAAAGTTTTTTGCTATTTCTGCGGAGAATTTTGTTAAAAATCTGCAGATTTATGCGGAATAGTTTTGGGAGTATCACAACTAAAACCTTAATATATAAAATTAAAAGTAATACCTTTCTAACTTGTATTTAATGTTTACAATGCAAATTCAATTAGATCCACTTTATTTGGTAAACAAAGCAAGTCCTTTATATAAAATCTTAACTAAAAGACAGAAAATTGTACTTTACAAACTGTATTGTAAATAAATCATATAAATATTTTCATATTAGTCAAAAATATTACTAAAATTAATTTTAAAACCGAATAAATATGCATTTACCCACATGTACACAGTAAATAAACAGAATCAATGATGGGCTAAAAATCTGCGGAAATCAGATTCCATGTGGGCCTACTAATGCATTATTAACATCCAAGTCTATGCTTGTTAACATTAGTTAATGCACCGTGAGTTAACGTTAACTAACAATGAACAACTGTATTTTCATTAACTATTGTTAACTATCATGAACAAATACTGTAGTAAATGTATTGTTCATTGTTTGTTCATGTTAGTAAATGAATTAATTAACATTAACTAATGAACTTTACTGTAAAGTGTGACCAACATCAGTTTTTGGAACAAAATCAATAAGCTTTTGATCAATACATTGAAACATGTAAGAAGTGACATAATCTAATTTCTCCAAAAACATCAGCGCATGCACATATTTTCATGAGCCGGGTTCATTGAGTGCCTTTGGCTTCGCAGCTTTCATTGTGGCATTCAGAGGGTGGGAGGTCAGATCATCTGAGAGGGTATTTCTCTCAACATGAGAGCAGAAAGTCAACAGTTGAACTTTACAGGCACCTGTGCGGGGACATGTTCTAACCACATGCATTAAGTTACTGTACGTCGCTTATAATAAATAATCAGATGCAATTTTACAGACAGCTAAATCATAAAATACGGCAGACCTCAGTTCAGCCAACGTTTAGTGTATCGCTTACTTTAATAACAATGTTGGCATCCGTTCTAACATCCGTACGCACTTTGGTACAACTACGCACTACGGATCTCATTTCATATTGCCAACAAAGCTGGTGCAACCCTAATTGTCCTTGCTGCTAACACAGGAAACAAAACTTCTCTCATGCCAAGCTGGGTTCCTGAGCTGGCAAACCGAGGTGAACTCAAGCCCTGTATGCCTCCAGGAGAAGAGCAGTTCACAGCTAAATCTGATAGCTTCTCTATTCATGGGGTCTCACAGAGTCATGTGTATTAAATCCTCCTACTTTTGTCAGCTCTTGTTTAAGGAAACTCTATCTGGGAGAGTTGTGTGTGTGTGTGTGTGTGTGTTTAACTGTATGGATCACAAAAGTAAAATAATAAATGACAAAATGTACAATTTTTCATTATACTACTAATCTTGTAATACCTAAGGATGTTTGTTTAATGTAAAATACTGTAAAATTCTATGACTTTTCCATAAATTTCAAGTAAATTTTCATGACCTAATGTTTCATGCAATGTTTACATATGCGTGTTAAAAGAAAAACAATGCATGTTCAACCTTATTGCAGCATATTGTGAAACAGACAACAATCTATTTAGTTTCAATTTATATCTATGTAAAATTTATTTAAATAATGCTTACACGGCACTAATAATGTGAGAGTATGTGACTGGCCAAGGACAGAAAAGAAGTAAATAACCTAAATCAAGAATACAGATATCTGTTTTCCATGACTTTTCTAAAACTTTGTAGGTTTTTCTGTTTTTCCGAAACTTTTCCAGGCCTGGAAAATGCCATGTCAAAATTCCATGACCTTTCCAGGTTTTCCATCACCGTATGAACCCTGTCTCCTGTAACATTATACATGCCTTTACAGTAACATCTGATCAGTTAGTAATATTTTTTTTAAAAAAGCAACCTACTGACTTTTGTATCCCACTCTCATCGTAATTACTAAAACTACAATCATTCATTTAAAACAAAGCAGTCGCCATATAATTATAATGTACGGTACAAAAAATAAATATCCATCTTAGTTTCTGAGAAGTGCATTTGAATTAAATAATAATTTGGTCACACTTTATTATAAGGCCATTAAAAACCATTAACTATGAATTTTGCCTCAATAAACTCCCAATTTTTAATAATAATAATAATAATACTTAATTAATTATAATGCATTTATAAATAATACTTATGCATTTAGTAGTTATATTTTGAAGCATTAGGGGTGTAGAATAAGATCATGAAGAATATGTGAGTAAGCACACAAAAATAGCCAATATATTAATAATATGCAGGCAATAAATCACTAGTTTTTAGTGAGAATTGGTAAATTAAAGTGCAACACTACTAGTCCTGTAGCCCTAAGGCTGTTTATTTGATTAAAAATACAGTAAAATACAGTAAAGACAGTGATATTGTGAAATATTATTTTTTACCTTAATATAATATATAATATACTTGAAGATAAACATAATGTATTGCTGTGATTGAAACACTGAATAGTAAAGGCTGCTGAAAGTTCAGTGACACATAATTATGATCATTTTTGTGGTTGTTCATGTTCAAGTACAAAAGAAAAGCACTGAAAAATGAATCTTCTGTAACACCACACGTCTTTACAGTTACATGTCATCAGTTTGAGGCATCTTGCAGAAGTATATTTTTATTTTTTGTACTTCTCATCGAAAATACTAAAACTTCATTTATTTAAAACAAAGTGATTTAGTTATCATATAATTATAATGCACAGTACAAATACAGTACATGTTAGCCATCTTGAGTTTGAGAGAACAGGATTTGAATTAAATCATAATATTTATATATTATTTAATTGGTATTAAAAAAGGCAAAAGTAATATAAAGTAATTTAATGAAGAAAAAAATTCCAACATGCATGCTAAAAAGGACCATAAATATAATACATTTTGAATTCACCAAAGGACTAAAAAATGTTTCAATGCATCATGGTTACTATAACTTAAATTAAATGAATTTAATTAAATTGAAACAAACAAACAAACAAACAAACAAATAAAAAAAAAACTAATTTATATGAGCTGAAACAACACAATTCTTAAAGTTTTTAAGGGACAACTTAATTGTTTTATGTTCAATCCATTTAAATTTGTAAAAACAATTAAGTTAATTGTCAATTTGTGTTGTAACGACATAAAGGAATTGTGTAGAACCCAGCAATTTTAACCGAGTAGACATGTCGAAATTATTGGTGTAATGGATCACAAATCTCACGGTTCGGATCACACTACGGGTTTTGAGTCATGGATCAGACCATTTTTTGGATCAGCAAAAAAGGGAGAAGACAAACATATAGAAATATTACTGCAATCTAATTGCTACAATATACACCAGAGTAGAGTTCCATTAAACAGGGATTTTAATCTTTACCAGTGCTTTTAATCAGTGTTTATATCTGAACTATAAACTGTTCTCCCAGTACTCTGTGTTATTTAATTGTTTGTAACTAACTGAAAAAGGGTTAAAAAAAAAACCAACAAAAAAACAAAAAAAACAAACATAACCTAAATCTCTCTCCATCAAACTCTGATATGAATTCATCGCTTTGAAGGATCAATAAACAAATGCAACTCATTATCATTTATCATTCATGTTACGCAGGTTTGAACTGAGATCACGATCTTTTAATGACTAATCAGCTTACACTAAATGCATTAATGCAGGCTAAACAAACACCTTTAATAACCTAAGAAAGCATTTAGGTCTCACCACTGCTTTTTCTGTCATCATTATATTTTACAGGGAAGTCAAAATGCTTTCATACACCTGATTTGAAGGACGCAGAAGGTGATCTCTCTGCAATTGTTATAAATGTTGGATAAACCCACAATTTCAAAAAAGTTAGTAATTCACAGGTCATGCGCGTTCTGAACTGGTTTGTGATCCGTACGCATCATGGATCAACCATGACCCACTAAACCCCTGATCAAAACACTAATAAAAGAGAAAAAAATTAAAATGAAAACAAAAATTAACGCAAGAATTATTCAAACTATTAATTGAAACTTCAATGGTTATTAAGTGATACTTATTATAATAGTAACATTAACCAAAAAAATATGTATTGACCAAGCTGATTCAGCTTCTTTTACCTCACTGACATAAACTATCAGTCAGTTCTGAAAGGTTGCATAAGCTGTGGCCAGTAGACCATACAGCACTGCATGTTGTCTTCCATAAGATCCATACAATGGAGCAAGAGAGTCCCACATATTGATTGTGTTTCATTGACTACGCAGCCGTTGTTCTATTAATACCACAGACATGTTTACATTAGACACACGGAGGGGCAGCTTAGCCTTGAGAGCCACACAATGACACAGGCACATGTAAAAACGCCAAAGAATACCCTGTAAACGGTTATTACAATCCATTTTAAGCCTTCATGATGTTTTCAATTCATTATCAGGCCCGCCTCTGGATTTAAAGCACCATTCCTGCTCATAAAATAAAGCGGGAGTGAAAGAAACAAGCACTGCGACTCATTTGCTTGGTTGCAGATTAATCCAGAACAGACGCTAAAATTAATTACTGCTCACTTTTTAATTTGTGTTGGTAAATCTGCTGGTTTAATTCTCCTGTTCTTTTTAGACTTACGGATGACTGGCTTACATCTATTTCATTTATAAAGGGGTCAAAGATAAAAAGGACTAAGGTCTTATGCTTTGCATGGGTATATTCGTGGAAAGAGCCAACAATACATTCAGTTATAATGATTGATTTTGATCTGATGGCAAAAATCAGTCGAATATTTAGTAAAGATCATCTTTCATAAAGAAAATTGTAAATTTACTACTTATTTTCTGAATATTTAGATTTTTTTAAACCCTAAGATTTTAGATCGTCAGAACCCTCAGATTCTAGATTGCATTTTAGCTAAATATTGTCCTAACAAACCAAACATCAACAGAAAGCTTATATATTCATAAATATGTATGATATAATAAATATATTGTCTACAAAGAATATAAATACAATTTTAAAAATCTTTTGAAAACAAGGCTATACAAAATTATATATATGATTAATATGATTCATGATTAATCATGAAAAGCCGTGGATCCATACATGGATCCATATTATCCATATTATCCTTTATCCATATTCCTTTGCTCAACCCGAAAGTGAAAAAGAAAGTGACCGGTTCACGGATGAAGGTGAGGACCAGGAGGGAGGGGGTAGGTGTCACGGATTAAAGTGAGGACCGGGGGGTTCGCTCACTATTTTGCCGCCCTTGTCGGCCGCCTAGGTCCCCTCTATGGACGCGCCGGCCCTGAACACACGTCGAACACAACATGAAATTAAAAAAACTGCCACTGCGTTAAATGCGCAAATTAATCTGCGTGCGTTAACGTGCTAATTTTGACAGCCCTAATATGAATAATATACTATAATTTCAGATAATCAATTTCTATTCCAATCCATTTTTGTTGTCAAAGTTGAATTTTTAGCATCATTCCTCCAATCTCCAGTCTCACATTATTCTCCATAAATTAAGATTAGTAAACATTTATTATCACAATCAATGCTAAAACCTGTTAATATTGCAGAAATCAGTCAAGTTTGGTAAAGGAAAAATCATTGATTGGGGTTACATTTAGTATGGGGGCGTGCGAGAGATCTGCAGAGTGGATGGCAACATCACCAGCCTGAGGTTTCAAGACAATTGTGATGTCAGTTACATTACAAACCACAGGAAAGGGCAAATTCCTCAGCAGGATAGCACTCCTCATACTTCAGCCTCCACATCAAAGTTCCTGAAAGCAAAGAAGGTCAAGGTGCTCCAGGATTGGCCAGCCCAGTCACCAGACATAAACATTATTGAGCATATCTGGGGTAAGATGGAGGAGGCATTGAAGATGAATCCAAAAAATCTTGATGAACTCCGGGAATCCTGCAAGAACGCTTTCTTTTCCATTCCAGAGGACTTTATAAATAAGTTATTAGAGTCATTGCTGAGATGTATGGATGCAGTCGTTCAAGCTCATGGGAGTCATACACAATTTTAATTCTTTTTCCACTGCACCATGACTTTATATTTATATATACTGTACATTATTTCTGTTAAGTGACTAGAATTTGTCTAAACAAAGTCAGACCTTACTGTCCTAATTAAATCTCTCAGTACAAGAACTAGAACAACATCCATTATCACACTTGATTATCCAATCTAACAACCCAGTGAGTTTGACTATAATGGCACACTACCACCACCCAGTTTCAGTTTCAAACATCAAAAAGGCTAGAATACAAATGTAGGCAATCGCTCTCCATCTTGGCATTTCTGTCACACACAATCTCATCCACGGCGCCTTGCACAGTCATCTGAACACGGCCAGCGAACACAACCAGCGATCCCACTCAAGGTGACCTATTTAATGCTAATGCAAACTCACGTCCCTCTTCCTCCTCTGCCCTCAATTCCACTGATACGCTATAAAAATAAATATTCCTCTCCAAAGGAACAAGCTTTTAAACTCAGATGATACCCGTCACTCACAGGCCTCGTGCGTCTGAAGAGAGCGTATAAAACAGCCTTATTGAGTTTCACATCATCGGCAAATCAAACAGTCGTTTAATAGATCTTAAAACATGAGATGTTCAAATGCTAATCAGCGTGGGTGTGATTGCACATTGCTGACAAATAAATAAATTGCTGCCTAGCTGCATGCATTTGATGTCTTCTCACTCATTTTAATGAAGCAAGCTTGAAAACAAACGCTAATAGAATTTAACTGACCAGCGCAGTAGAGTGAATGACATTCAGACTGACAAATACATAACGAAGGAGTGTTCGCTAAAGAAAAAAATTTATTCAGTCCATTTAAAAAAAAAAACTGGTATTGCTATAATGTTGTATGGCTTTCTTTCCTTTTTAAACTAACTTAAAAATAAAATAAAACCAATGTCCTGATAGCGCTTATCCTCATAATAGAATGACAAACAGAATTCGCTTTTTTTAGGTGCAAAGATATCAAGATTGGTCCCAGTTTGCACATGCTGTATATTTAATTTAAATGTCCTGAGGCAGATACAATAGAGTTTGTTAGAAAAAACAAACCTATATTTAATGTATTATTTAAAGAAAAGTCAGATTTAAGAGTCAGGATTTGATTAAATAATAAATTCACTTTTTTATATATATTAAACCCTGCTATATGTCCCCCAAAACACATGGAATATACAACACATCGAAAGGCACCATTCTTTTATTTTACATATCTTTATTAAAAGGGATAATTCACCCAAAAATGGAATTTTGTTGTCACACCCTCAGGCTAACTTATTTCTCATTTAAACATTGCAGAAAAATTTTAACTGTGGTTCTTGTTCATTCAAAAAAAAGCAAGTCATTGGCTTTCAGCACTTTGAAAGTAAAAAAAACACATACAGGCAAAACAAGACTAATACCTATAGACACATACCTATAACAATAAACTGAGGTCTTGAAACAACTGATCGGTCTCGAGTCTGGAGTGCAAGTTTCTTGTCGTGTAATTAGGCCTGTCACAATGATCATTATATCGACTTATCGCACAATACATGGACATGACCTCAATGAATTTTGGTGATGCAATATATATCGCCCATAATTAAAAAATTGCAGCATTTTAGCTGTTTACACAACCTCTCTATCTCTATTCTTGGTGTCAGTGTGGTTAAAAAAAACACTATAGTATTTACCATAAATTACTAAAGTATATTCTCATGTGGGTGCCTGACAACTGAAAATAGATCTGGTAGCAGATATCGCAGCCTCTGTTACTTTTTACCTTGCATTTCTTTTGTTAAAGTTTATTATTATTTATTTGTTTAGGATATGCGTTTTCATATTCTGATTCCAATGCCTAATTATTAAATTGTTAAAATGACTATAATTAAATTAAATATTCTTTAGAATAAAATATGATGCGTTCTTTGGAAGAGTGTACTTGCATATGATGAAATTATACTGTCATTCTGGCATTATATAATAAGCGGCTTAAAATGGTCTTAAACAACAATAATATCGTTTATCGCAACATATTTTGGTGCAATATATCGTACAACAAAAAATAGATATCGTGACAGGCCTACGTGTAATGATATATCAGCAGGAAAAACAAATTTGATGCCCATTAATACCTAATGATACATGCGTCTGTTTTATTGTTCATTAAAATAGTACTCAGATAAAATAGTACTTTATACAATTGTGCTTAGCCTGGATGGCAACCTGTATAAAAACATCAGCTCACGTGGAAGTTTGCTTCCGTGCAAAACACAATTATTGTGGGTGGCTAAGAAACCTGCAAGCACGCTGCATGTCATGTGACAAGAACCGACCACTCAGCTTCACCCAATATATTATACACATTTCTGTAATAACGGTAGACTACCTCAGACAATCTTAGGGCATCCAAACACTGCAGCGCTTTTTACTTTGCTCTGTATCAGAGCTACAGCAAGACTTTGTCAGTGGTGGTTCTTTGTAGGGTTGCATGATTCACTGAAATGAAACTGAGATCAGGTTTTGGCAAAAGCTGCAATTCTCATGTACAACTTATCAGGGAAGTACAGCTCTGTTTCCTTCATTTCAAACACTCGACTGAAGTTATGAGGTGAGTTTGGAGTAAAAACATATTATAAAATGTGGTATTTTCACCTATTTTCAGATGTAAAAACAGAATGCTTAGAAATGAAAACAGCTTTCAAATAACAGAATTTGCTCTCTCATATTTCAGGATCATGCTTTTTAAATTTATGGGATTTTTTATGGAGATTTGTTGAACAGTATGCCTTGCGTTTTTACGCAGTTTTTAGACACGATTATACGAAACTCCAATGGTATCTCATGGTAATTCGTAACTTTTTGATTTAGTGGCTAAATCGTATGAATATGTACAATCTCATTTGTACCATTTAGTTTTTGAATTTACGATTTATTACTACTTTTAAAAGCCGCACATTTTTGTACAACTGAACTCATATGAATTCATACCATTGAATTAGCCACTAAATTGACAAGATCAGGCTGGAAGCTCACCTTTAAAAGCACTTGCAGCCATTGGCCTGCATTTTATGAATGAAAATAGGTGCATCCCAAATTGCATACTTGTGCACTATTCTACGCCATTTTGTAGTATAAATAGTGTAAGTAGTGCGTTCACACTGAAAACTCTAACAATAATAAGTGCACTTTAATTACCCGGATGATGCACTCATTCCACCGGTAAAATAAAGTGTGGAATGATGGACACTTCATGGGCTTAATGACTGCAGCTTTGCTCACATAGCGGAAGGGAGCTATCGGGCGCACATGTTGGATAACTTTATTCTGGGTTGTGAAAGCAAACTTCTCCTACAAGAGTGATTATAGCGCCTCCCGATGGTGAATGCGGTTCTACTCATGCCAGGTATTATTTGGTATTTTGGTCATTTATTTCACTAATTTGGCAACTAATTTGGAATTCCCACTTAGTATAAAAACCATTAGTGCTCCATTTGGGACTACATGCATATACTATGCTGTTGAGTGTGTGAGTACATAGTGCATAAGTGCATAGTGTATAGTGTGCCATTTGGGACACAGCTAATATCAGCTTAAAAAATATTTTATGCTCTACTATTTAAAAAAAAAAACATTAGCTACAGTAATTATTGTGTGTCAAATGTTTTTTTTTTTGAGTAAACTATTCCTTTAAACACCTGACAAGAAAAAAAAAACTCTCAACTTCTTTTGTGTTTGGACAAAGAATAAATCACATACAGCACAAGAACTACACAAGGATGAATAACTGATTGGGTGAACTTTACTTTGAAAGGCTTTCTTTGTGTACTCTATATATTCTATACAACTATACAAAAGCTACGAAATTCAAGGTGCAGAAGAATTTCTCGAGCAAAGACAGGCACAAACAGCAGTTCTTGTTGTGCTTGGTCACGCACAAAGAGCCTTTTCATGGCCCCTGCTCGCTGGGATAACATCACTTGGGTAGACTTGAGAGAAACAATACAGAAGCCAGTGCCAATTGTCAGAAACAAGAGGGTTTTCAGTGAGGAGTGAAGAGCTCAGCTATTTAAAGTCTTGCTTGTATAGTTTGAATCTCAAAAATACTTCCCTGCAACTAAACCAGACACACTGAACAAGTCTTGCTGCAAGTAATAATTGTAAACATTAAATATGAATGAATTTTTTGTTTTGTTTTATGTTTACTAACTCGCTCCGTTATTCATCTATACATGTTCTCCTGATATGCTAATCAGATAGTAAAACCCACTCTGACGCTTACTGTAGATAATAACACATCATCTCTCCAGTTGCTGTATTAAGAGTCACTCAACAGATGCACATTCAGCTTTTCCCACAGCAGACTTAACAGCTTCAAGTTTTTCCATTTGTGCCTGTTAAAATATTGAACAATACGTGCTTCTCCATTAAGGCTTTAAGTGAATGTGTGACGGTGGGTTCTTTTGAATGCACAAATGCATCGTTGATTCGTTTATTTGAGGAGAAATGCTTCAGGATGTACACAGTAGCCATATAAAGCTTGGTTAAAGATGTGAATGCTATGTGCTTGAAGTAAATCAATATTTATACAACTTGTAGTATATGTTTAGAAGTGATTTCAGACAAAGGCAACGGTATAGTATTTTCTATAGTATAGTGTATTGTATAGTAAAGCAACATGAAATTGCGAATTCATTTCATAATGATTGCTTTTATATAGTTATTGTATTAACATGAAGATATTATTGAGTAAACACAATTTTAACATAGAAAACATATTTAAGTATATGGTTTAATGTCTCAAATAATGTTTGTGCAATAAAATTCCATACTATTGGTTCCATTCAGCATAACAGATATATTTATGTAAAACTGACAAATATAAGCCGATCCTTACTTGTTGTAGTATAATATCACTCTAAATTTTATAACTTTCAAAATGATTAAAAATACATTGATTTGGATGGGTTTGAAAGATAACAATAAAATGTACAAAAGTACAATTTATTAACTCATGTATTTACACATTTTGGGGGGCTACAATGTGAAAAATTACTGGTTGGTAAGAGTTTGTGCTCTTTTTGTTTCAGTCTCTTATTCAGAATCAGAATCAGAAAGAGCTTTATTGCCAGGTATGTTCACACATACAAGAAATTTGAGCTTCTACAGTGCAACAGAATTACAGAGACGGGACAAAAAACAGATAATAAATATGTTTAAAAATAGAAGTAAGTGTTAAATGCAAATATACAGATGGCCAAGTGTATGTACAGGTGTATTACTATATACAACATTATGTTTATTAAGGCCAAATCCCAATTCTACCCCTTAGCCCTTCCCCTTACCCCTACCCCTCGTTTTGCGCGTAGTATCAAGGGGTAGTGGTGTCACAATTCTCTTTAGCTTGAAGGCGTAGGGCTAAGGGCAAGGGGTATATACCCCTTCGAACGTAGATTTTTCAGGACCACACTTAAAACGGAGGGGTAAGAAAATTGCCCAGAATACACCTGTCACAGCGTCAGGATAGCTGAACCCGGAAGTAAGGAGATCCACAAATTAGTATTTTTTGTCATTATTACGAATGAATGTTTACGACAAACAAACATATGTTTTAATATATTCTTAACCGCATTCATGTTTTATCGTCATGCTTTTAAAAAAAACACAAAAAATAAAATCGAAAAATTTTGCGATCTATAATCCATAATCATAATCATAATCCACAACATTCTGACGCATGATGACGCTCGAATACCCTGTGAGTAATGTCTAGTGGCTGGGAATGAGCTTTTTACAGTGTCTGCTATAATTTTAATGTTGTTTTCGTGTGTTTACATAGATAAATACACAGTATAGTTACGATCTTATTGCCACATTAGATCGTTATGATAACATAATATATTCATTCATTCATTCATTTTCTTGTTGGCTTAGTCCCTTTATTAATCCGGGGTTGCCACAGCGGAATCAACCGCCAACTTATCCAGCATATTTTTAGACAGCGGATGCCCTTCCAGCCGCAACCCATCTCTGGGAAACATCCATACACACACATTCACACTCATACACTATCAACAATTTAGCCTACCCAATTCACCTGTACCACATGTCTTTGGACTTGTGGGGGAAACCGGAGCACCCAGTGGAAACCCACGCAACCACGGGGAGAACATGCAAACTCCACACAGAAATGCCAACTGACCCAGCCGGGGCTCGAACCAGCGACCTTCTTGCTGTGAGGCGAACGTGCTACTCACTAGGCCACCGTGGCGCCCAACATAATATATGCCTTCAGTGAATTCCCTAAAGAGATAAACACCAAAAAATAACGCAACTGGAATAACTACAGCAGTCGTGATCGTCTGATCTCATATGAAGCAAGAGATCATGATAACAAGTTTTGATGATGGGGTAAGTTTTAAAGCCCTTCCCCTTAACCCTCAGTTGTAAGGGCCAAGGGGTAGGGGTAGGGGTACAAAAATAGAATTGGGATTGGGCCTAAGCCTACATTTATTTTATCAAAAAAAAAAAGACTCGAATTGTTTGACAAGAAGACGAAATAAACATCTTACTGACTTTTCCATAACGTTTGAGTGATAGCTAGGGCCTGACAGAATGTGCAGAAATTTTTTCAAATTTCTGTGCAAAACTGTGAAAAATCTGCAGATTCATGCGGAATGATTTTAAAAGTATTGTAATTAAAAACTTTATATATGAAATAAAAAAATAACACCTTCTCAACTTGGGCGCCACGGTGGCCGAGTGGTTAGCACGTTCGCCTCACAGCAAGAAGGTCGCTGGTTCGATTCCCGGCTGGGCCAGTTGGCATTTCTGTGTGGAAATTGCATGTTCTCCCCGTGGTTGCGTGGGTTTCCTCCGGGTGCTCCGGTTTCCCCCACAGTCCAAAGACATGCGGTACAGGTGAATTGGGTAAGCTAAATTGTCCGTAGTGTATGAGTGTGAACGAGAATGTATGGATGTGTTTCCCAGAGATGGGTTGTGGCTGGAAGGGCATCCGCTGCGTAAAACAAATGCTGGATAAGTTGGCGGTTCATTCCGCTGTGGCGACCCCGGATTAATAAAGGGACTAAGCCGAAAAGAAAATGAATGAATGAATGAACCTTCTCAACTTGTATTTAATGTTTACAATGAAAAAAAATTTTTTTTTAATTTGTAAACATAAAAGTCTCTCATATATCTACTAAAAAACAGAAAAGAAATTACTTTACAAACTGTATAGTAAATAAATCATATGAACATTTTTCATATTAGTCCATAATATTACTGAAATCAATTAAAAATCTGAATAAATATAAATTAACACATAGACTCAACGATGAGCTATAAATCAGCATATTTCTGCACACAGATATCGTGTTAGCCTAGTGATAGCATATAAATATATATTTTTGGTAACACTTTATTTCAATGGTCCATTTGAGTATTTGTAGACTGTCTACTTAATATCTGTTGATACTGACATTCAACAGACATTTAACTGACTATTGCAAGTACATATCAACTTACACTAACCCCAGCCCTAATCCCAACCTAACTGTTACGGTGGTAGTGACGATGACAACGGAGGCGAGGATCCAATCGCAGATATTTATTAAAGTCAGTATAGCAGTGGTCAACAGGGGCAAACAGTTGTGTACAGGAAATCCAGAATCGTAGTCATGCAGGCAAAAAGATCACAAGGGCTGGCGGCAGGCAAGAATAACAAAAAGCAAGGGCTATGGTCAAAAAACAAGAAACAGGAACAAAGAAACGCGTTGTATGGTCACTAACAGATCGCAATACTCAGCCAACAGGATGAGTGTATGTGCTGTTTATGTAGTGTGTGTAATCAGTCCAGCAGCAGCTTCAGCTGTGAGAATCTAATCAGATGGTGATCTGGAGCAGGTGTTGCATGACTAGATCTGTAGTCCATATATAAGCAGATTTGTAGTTCCTGGAATGTGTGTGTGAACCAGCGATCTCCGACAGAGGAGAGATCACTGGTGATCGTGACACTAACAGTCTACTTGTAATCTAATGAAAAATAGTTGCAATGTAACTTAAACTCAACAAACGGACCATCAAAGTAAAGTGTGACCATATTTTCAAATGCAAAGTCAAAGTTTAATAAAAAGTAGATAAAAGTTGATAACCCAAAAACAAGCAAAGTAAAACTAAATAAAGAAATGTCTAAATTCCCAGTTTAGCACTTGTGGCATGCAGCTCATCTAATCAAAATAACGGACCAGAACAAACTGTATTCTAATCTATTCTGTTGTACAACAAAAATCAGGCAATGGCTCTACTACACAACACAAAAAGTCATCCCCAAAATGTAATCCATAGTGTCCAACAAGGCTCCTTTGCAGCCTTGCTTTCAAAGCGTCAATCATTCATTCAGTCATTTTCCTTCAGCTTAGTCCCTTATTTAACAGGGGTCACCACAGCAGAATGAACCGCCAACTATTCCGGGATATGTTTTACGCAGCAGATGCCCGTCCAGCCGCAACCCAGTACAAGGAAACACCCATACACTCATTCACACACATATACTATGGCCAATTTAGCTTATTAAATTCGGTTATAGCTCATGACTTTGGACTGTAGGGGAAACAGGAGCACTCGCGCGAACACGAGGAGAACATCCAAACTCCACACAGAAATGCCAACTGGCCCAGCCTGGACCACAGAGCCACCATGCCACCCTAAGCCTCAATCTGACCGTTCTTAATCAGATGTGTAGCAAAATACAAGTTTAGCCCATGCTTCTGGTGATCAGAGCAGTTCTGAATCTCTGTAAATAGACTGTGGCCATATTTATGTTAGTGAATAAAAAGTGAAAGAAAAACAAGACAGAACGTGACAAAAAAAAAAGAAACAGTCACTCTTGATTTCAGCTGCAATTTTGAATGTATTTAATGAAGCAGGGAAACTGCTGACTGACCAATTACTTAAAGCACGAGAATGGTTTTCTGTTCTGCCACAAGCTGAGGAGTTTACTTGCTGCCCAATCTATCTGCTTCATTATCATAACAATGATTCATGGGAAGTTGAAGAGGAAGAATGTAATTATATGGAAATATGATTGGTTTATTTCCTTTGCGTGATCAATTCTGTGGCACACTGATTATTTAGCATAACTTATACCAAAACTGACTTCTGACTTTCTGCAGCTGCATAAATCAAATAGTGTGTTGGTGGATTTTTTGGAATTAAAAACTGTCATTATGAAAACTTCCAATGATACGATTCAGTGATCCAAACTTAATTTTTTTGGTATGGAAAAATGGGTGGTGTGAATCTGGAATAATCCCACTTAGGGCTGCACGCTAAATCAAAATCACAATTTTGCTAAATCTTGTAATGCACATTTTGTCAAGAAAGCACAGCTCTGTGGTCAGTAGTAAATCTTCTCCAAAGGCCAGAGAGCAGAGTAATATTTTCACATCATTTCAAATGTAGAACCAACACAGAGCCGTACATCACTGAAAGAGACACAAACAGTCCAATCACAGAATCACATTGCTCTCATTAAACTAAATTGTCTGTGATTTTTTCATAGCTTGTCAGTGAACTATGGCTCTGTGGTAGTAAATGTTACTCCATCTGAAAGCATGTGATGGAGACTTACCACTGATAACGGAACAGGCTTTACTGACAAAATGTGCATACAAATCACCTCCAATTAATAATGGAGCCCTATTAATAAAAAATAAATAAATAAACAATCATTTATTTATATATATATGTCAGATAAACAACTGAATTCGGCTACTTGGAATTTTGCATTTACAAATAAGTGCATGCTTACAGTACATGTTTTACGTCTTACAAAAACAAGTCTTACAGTCTATAGTGAATATTAATTACTAAATCCATGCTTACATTTTTTTGTTTGCACATGGGTTCCTTCATAATATAAAATTTACTAGAGCAAAACTTAATGTTTTAAAGAACTTTTCTGAAAACTAAATGTTAAAATATGTCTGAAATAATGTTCCATTCTCATCCAACACAACAGATATATGTTCGCAAAAATTTAACATCATACTGATTGAAATATATGAAAGAATAGGTAACAATAAGTACATGCATGAGCAATTCCACGCAAGTGTCAAATTTTCCATGAAAAAAACTGAGCTTCAATGAAAACAGCAAAACCTTTTCTATAAAGTTCTATGAAGTCAACTCCTATCCTTTTGATACGCATAATTTTTTTGGGGGGATGTGCAGTTTAATTCACTGAATTTCTGCAAAGTATGTTGTATGCCGTAAACTTGCTAACTTTTTTCATCATCCATAACGCATGTTAATTTCCCTCATTTAAAAAAAAAAAAATGTTTACAGACTGATATTTTTCTGATGCCATAACTCTGTGGTTAGTTGTTTTGAAAAATATATATAGATTTTTCAATATAATGTTAACAAACTCTCTCTCTGAATATAAATTTTTTACAGCAAATGTCACATAATGCTGGAATTGCTCATATGTCATATTATATTTTATTAAATTTTTTAAGTATTAAATTAGTTTTCTGACAAATGGGTAAACCTAGTGGTTTTAAGGACTGTGGCAGAGTATAAAGACTAAAAAATTTTATTATTAAAAAAATACAATGGGCGATATGCACAGTAATGATGAACTTCCAGTGAAAGCTTTAAGTGACTGTTTTCAATTTCATGAGGTTCCTTTTACAGCATTGATGTTGTGATGTACTTCAAATATAATCAGTTAAATAGACTTGAGCATTCATTTGGTTGTTATAGTGTAAAAAGAGACGAAAGACCTTTAAAAGCAGGCCCCGTCATCAGCAGCAGGTGAGCGCAGAAATTCCATTGAAAATACTGGAGTTAATATAATTTCCATATTTTAAAGACATGACGCAGAAAAACATAATTTAATGCAGTGCTTCTGGTTTGGTCTGATACCCACTTTATGTCGTATACCAGCCAGGCAGTAAAGATCGCGTTTTTTTTTTCTAAGAAATCAGATCTTAAACGTGGCGAGTTTGTATGGGATGACAACTAACCGGAAGCCCTGGGGCTGGCTGATTGAAATGAAAAGTCTGTGTGCAAACGCCCTATTGTATTTAAGAATGTTTTGCACATTCTATTGAATGGAACTAAATACTTAAACTAAGCGATGTCTATCCCCATTTTATTCAGATTTCTGAAATTTTGCACAGTCATAGATTTGTGAATCTGCCTTTACTCGCATGTAAACAAACTAGGGCTGCACAATATTGGAAAAATGCAATATTTTACTTTTTTTTGCAACAAATATTGCAATACAAATACAGTTTTACAAGATAGTTTGAATAGCTCTATTTGAGATTTTCTGGGGAGTCTTACAGTATTCAGGTACAGAAATTTAATTATCAATTATCAATGCAAAAAAATGCTATTCTTACTTTGCTTAGACTGATTTCTAGTCCAAATATCAAAAAATTCTAAGATCAAGTTAAAATATTGCATATTTATCTGCCAGAGCAAAATAATCTTGTTCTTGCTTTGAGATGTTGATATTTAAACTAAAAACAAAACAAAAATTCAAAAGAACTTAAATCATATATAAATACAGTATTTAAATTTCAACTATAATTCACACTCAACATTGCATATCTTGCAATGTGCATATTGCTAATGCGTACATTGTAACATAGCTGCTGAAACAATATATTGTGCAGCCCTAAAACAAACATATTTAGGTTTCATATAAGCAGAACGTTCATAATGTGAAATTGGACCATATTCATTCAAAATGATGGAAAATAGGGCAGCACAATATAACGTTTCAGCATTGATATTGCAATGTGTGCATTCACAATAGTCACATTGCAGCATCTGCAATGTGGAGTTGGGTTTATTATAGTTAGTCTTTATCAGCAATGAACAATGTACAATGTTTACAATTTACATTACATATAATTATTCATTAATAGGGGCAGGACAAAATATCGATATGCTGATTTATTGTGATAATTCCACCCGTGATACATTACTGATGTAGCCAACTATTGATATTTATTTAAAGGTAGAAAAGATCTGAATTAATTCATCAGCCCAACACTGCTACAGCTTACCAGTTAGGCAGCAGTACATCAGGGGGCACTTCTCATAATGGTAGATCGAGCATATATCAATGTTGCAGTAACATAACTTTTTGATGCATTTTCCCCGCTTTATTTACAAATATTAAGATATATTGTGGATGGTTTTCTAGTGATATTTCGCTGATATTGTAATTTTTGAGAGCAAAATATCATGATTCGTTCATTCATTCATTTTCTTTTCGGCTTAGTCCCTTCATCTATCTAGGGTCGCCAAAGTGGAATGAACCGACAACTTATCCAGCATATGTTTTACGCAGCGTATGCCCTTCCATGTGCAACCCATCTCTGGGAAACCTCCATACACACTCATTCACACTCGTACACTATGAACAATTTAGTTCACCCAATTCACCTATACCACATGTCTTTGGACCAGAGGAAACCCACGTGACCACAGGGAGAACAACTGAATAATAACAGCGACCTACTTGCTGTGAGGCGAACATGCGAACATGCTACCAATACGCTACCAATACACTACCATGCTACCAATACGCCACCATGGTGCCCAAATATCATGATAATGTTATATAATATTACTGTGCCTGAATATCTTTATTTCACTTTTATCTCTGTTCTTTCTTTTTTTTCTCTTGCAATTTCTTTGATTCACTTTTTTACAAAATTATTCTAATCAAAGTTAAAGATTTCATTCCAAATAAAGCTATTCAAGTCATCTGCCCAAATTGTTTTTATATCGTAATATATAATCAAAGAAAGAAAACATAAAGAAATCAGATTTTTCCAATATCGTGCAGTCCTAATGGAAATTAGTAGACAACTTATTTAGGCTTTAAATAACTGCTTCTGGAAAGATAAAGGCAGCTATATGAATGTGCATGGTACAGTATCATTGTTGCCTCTGAGGTGTGTGCGCTGAGGTCAGTGAAATCTAAAGTGTAATGAGCCCTAACCATGCTTTTGCACTGTACTGTCATTCATCATCGAGCCACACTGCTGCTGTCTGGCCAGGCGTGAAGACAGATCCTGGCCAGGCAAACATGACTCAAATCCCAACAGCATCCAGGACACACAGAGAGCAACCATGAAAATAACCCTAACAGACAGAGATTTGATCATAAAAACGTTCAATTTTTAATCCTGGTGACGTCATCGTGTCTGTTCATAAACTCAAAACTAAATCGGACATGTAAACTCCTATTAAACTCCATGTACAGATAAAGTCAAAAATATTAGCCCTACTGTGAGATTTTTTTCTCTTTAATGGAGATTTTTAAACATAATCATTTTAATAACGACAGCATGGTAGCCTCACAGCAAGAACATCGCTGGTTCAAATCCCGGCTGAACCAGTTGATGTTTCTGTGTGGACTTTGCATGTTCTCCCTGGTGTGGGTTTCCTCTGGGTGCTCCGGTTTCCCCCACAGTCCAAAGACATGTGCTATAGGTGAATTGAATAAACTAAATTGGCCGCAGTATATGAGTGTGTGTGAATGAGTGTGTATAGGTGGTTCCCAGTGCTGGGTTGCGGACGGAAGGGCATCCGCTGTGTAAAACATTTGCTGCATTAGTTGGCGGTTCATTCGGCTGTGGTGACCTCTGAAATAGAGTCTAAGCCTAAGGAAAATGAATTAATTTTAATAACTAAATTTTAATAACTAATTTCTTTTATCTTTGCCATGATGAGAACATAATATTTCACTGGTTGTATTGTAAGATACTAGTATTCAGCTTAAAGCATCATTTAAAGGCTCAACCAGGTTAATTAGGTTCACTGGGCAAGCCATTAGAAAACAGTGGTTTGTAATAGCCAATCGAGAAAATAATTTTTTAATACTGACCTTAAATTTTGTTTTAAAAAAAAGCTTTTTTCCAGCCAAACTAAAATAAGTAAGACTTTCTCCAGAGGAAAAAAAGGAAATACTTTGAAATATCCGCTTGTTCAGTGAGAGGTCACACGAAGCGGCTTCTGGGTCCATGCACTATATCAAAATGCATGGGAAGGCTCAACATATGTAAATAATAAACATTTACAAAGCGAAGTAATACTTGAACTTGATCGTGAAAATCATGATCACGATATACTGTATATATATATATATATATATCCATTAGGGCTGCACAATATTGGAAACATCTGCCACTGCGATATTTTGTTTATTGTGATATGAATATAATTCCAGCTAATTATCTAAAAATCCAGTTTGGAAAGATTTCAAGAACTTAGACTGCGGTTATCAAGTCTTTCTCTATGCAGTGTGTCTGCATAAACTATAATAAATAACAAGCAATAAATAAAATAAACAAACAGCACTTTCTGGTTTTCTGAGAAGTCAAACTATTTAGGTACAAAAATTGAACAATAAAATGTAATAATAAAAAAAGCATGGTCATCATTGTGCCAAAAATAATTTAAAAAGACATTTAATAATATTTTTTTACCTTTTAGTTTTAATAAACAATCTAATCCTGCGATGTGACTATTGCAGATACACACATTGTAATATCGATGCTCAAACAATATATAGTTCAGCCCTAATATCCATACCTAATATCAGATTGTGATCTTTTTAAAAAATGGTTAAAATACTAGCGTCTGTGAAGCAGAGACTGTTGTGTACACGACGATTTTATATAAATTTCACTTAAATGTGTGATTTGATTAAAAAGCAGTCATATTGTTGACGCTAGTGGTGTAGTGGTTAGTGCGTCGACACATGCACTCCAGTGCTCACAGCGACCTGAGTTTGATTCCGCCTCGCGGTCCTATGCCGATCCTTCCCCTCTCTCTGCTCCCCATGCTTTCCTATCAATTCTCTCTACTGTCCTATCTAATAAAGGTGAAAACCCCCAAAAAATAATTATTTAAAAAAAAAAAAAAAAGCGTCCATATTTTCTCAATTCAAACGAGTAGCTGATTGGACCTGAAAACAGTATTTCATACGCCAAGCCATTATTTATAGATTATTTGCTCCATTAAACATCACTTGTGAAATATAAATAAAGAATAAAAATATCAAAAGGAGGGCTAATAATTTTACCTTCAACTGTAAATGATTCGGTCCGGACTCTTAGTTTTTAGTATATCCATCCAACACATCAACAGTGGTGTCAGAGGCTAAATGAGCATGCAGTGTTCAGCATATACAGAAGCTAAAACACACAAAAATCACTGCATAATGGATGACACAAATGAAGACCTCGCATCTCCCAACTGCACAGCAGTCATTTCAATAAAAGCACCTCCTGCTGGTTGATTATACGCCCATTTTTACCTTATTCTGAGTTAGTCTAGCGATGTTCGACTGTCTGAAAATGCCTCCCAAACAATGAGGCAAATCTGCCAACTAGGCCACAAGCAATGCATTTGGAGAAGCCCACAATTTTAAAAGAACCAGTTGCTAGGGAACCATGCCATATTACAATTGAAAATATATTTCTAAAAGAACTCACTCAACAAATGTACCGCTTAAGGAGTTTAAACGTGTTGTGCAACTCTTCTGGGAAAGTCACAGTCACAAGGCCCATAAAGGTTAAGTCAGTTTTTCCCTTGCGGTTGAATGAGAAACTAGCCTCACCTCTACAGACCATATCAACAGAAAGCCATGTGTCATGGCATATATACTGTATAAGTTTAACATTTCAACAAAGGAAATAAGCATGAATCAAACCGACTGTATAAAGGCACTGATATACTTCAAGTGAAATCAAAGAATGACCTGAGGTGACATCATTTTGCACAGTTAAGTGGTTTTGGAGTTTGTTTCAGGGGTTTGAAAACTATTGGTCTAGTGCAGTGGTTCTCAAACTGTGGTACATGTACCACTAGTGGTACACAAGCTTCCTTCTAGTGGTACACAGAGGAATCGCTAAATATTTAAAGTAAAAAAATGAACACACTTTTAACCCTTTGACGCATACGATAACACTGATGTGATCAGTAAATTGATTTTATTAGGCTAAACCTTTTGTTAAAGGGGCTGACAATAATAAAGATTCTTAATTAGAAGAATTAATCTGCCTTGTTTTTGAACTGTGCAGTGCTTTAGCTGCTTAATTAGGCCTACTATGCTACTGTACTTCAATTCTAGTTATTGTGGTGGTACTTGGAGAGACAAATTTTTTTCTGAGGTGGTACTTGGTGAAAAAAGCTTGAGAACCACTGATCTATTGTGATTGCATAATAGGAGGTTGTGGCTCAGTTTTAGAAATATTTGTGACCCTGGATAGAAAAACCAGTCATAAGTGTACATTTTCAGAAATTGAGAATTATGTTAGGGCTGCACAATATATTGTTTCAGCATCGATATCACAATGTGATCATTTGCAATAAGCAAATCGCAGGATATATGCAATGTTGAGTTTGTATTATAACTTTTTGATGCCTGTGATTATATAATGATTTTAAAAACATTCAGAAATAGTACCGTTTGTGACTTTAATAATGATTAATTTTATTGAATTATTTTTATTTTTATCATTCAGTTACTGTACTCGAAAACAGTTAGACTCGGGAAACGATAAAACTCTTTATTTTAATTGTACAATGTACAAATACAGATATGCACTGCAAACAGCGCAGACCACAATGAAATTGTGTCAGGTGACCCCCAAAATTGTATAGATTGTTTATTATATTTTATGGAGATGCACTCCCACTGCAGAACCATCCCAATTGATCTAACATTATAAATTCTTTTCAAATAGAGATATGAAGTCATCTGGTGAAACTGTATTCATACTGCAATATATATATATAATATATATAATATATATATATATATATATTATAATATATATAATATATATATATATATATAATATATATAATATATAATATATATATATATATATCGCAAAATAAAAAAATATCGCAATGTTAGAATTTTCCAATATCATGCAGCCCTAATTTATATGCTATCTAAACGCTGAATAAATATGCTTTTTCTCTGGATGTATGGTTTGTTTGGATAGGACAATATTTGACAAAGATGCTACCATTTGAAATCTGGAATCTGAGGGTTCAAAAAATAAATAATACTGAGAAAAATCACCTTTAAAGTTGTCCAAATTCCATTCTTAGCAATGCAGATTACTAATCCTTTTTTTTTTTTTTACAAAATGTCTTCATGGAACATGATATTTATTTAATATTCTAATAATTTTTGCGATGAAATAAAAATCAATCATTTTGACTCATTTAGTGTTTTTTTAACAACGAGTTTTGTCAGCCAGGGTTACATTTATCATGGTAAATATTGTGCTTCTGATTTGTGAGATGCTAATATGGTTGACAATAAAAGAGTATTTAAATGAAGAAGTATTGTGCATGGTGTTTGCTCAGAAGAAAAAATCTGCCTTTAAACTTGAAAGAAACAGAGATTTGACATTTATAGATTAATAAGAGACATTTGAAATCCTCTCCAGTTAGTTATCTGTTTATTTAGGTCAGAAAACCACTAGAAAAAAATGACTTAATTATAAACTGAAGTGTAGTTCTAATTTAAAGCAAAACTGACACTGTTTTTGTGGTAAATATTGAAAAGCTGCTTGTTTTAAGTGGTTTCCTGCATAATGCGCTATATTATAAATGTGACTTGAATAGAGTGGTGATTGCAGAGCTTGCAACCATCACATAACTATTATCAGATGCTTTCTTAAAGGGACAGTTCACCCAAAAGCTATTTACTAACCCATTACTTGTTCCAAGAATGTCTAAAGTTCTTTCTTGTTGAACACAAAAGAAAATGTATTAGATAACGCTAGAAGTTTTGTATTTATTTATTTTTTGTTCCTACTATGGATGTCAATCTCAATTCTTCCAGCGTTCTTCAAAATATCTTGTTTAGTGTTCAACAGAAGAAAGTAATTCATAAAAGTTTAGACCCACTGGTGTGAGTACAACATTTTGGGTGAACTAGCCCTTTATCAGCTGTTTCCTCACCACCGTCACTTTATATTTTTGTTTTATGTATCACTTAGAGTATATCAGGCCCTTAACATTTTACAGAGAGCTTTCTTCAGCAATACTTAGCATGCTGGCCAACAGGTTTCTGCATAAACGAGTCTTACCTTGTGTCTGCATTTCAAGACCACCCCATAGGCTCCTTTGGAATGACAGAAAAAAAGAATTTGATTTACAAATATTATTCTATACAATAATAATAATACTGCTTATTCCTCATCAACAAACAATATCTACAAAAAAGCACTCACCCTCTCCTACAATCCCAAGGACCTCAAATTTATTCATCACATTACCGATGTCAGGAATCTTCATGAAGTCAAAAGATGCCGAGGTGGTGCATGTCTGGGCTGAGAGGAGCGGAAGGCCAGAGGACGGGACAGAAATCGCTGCTCAGACAGGTCATTGCAGCAAAAATCTGCTCCCGGTTGGTCACAACGCTTCTTCTTATAATCCACGCACACACATACTAGTACACTATGCATGCACACACACTTGCTCACCTGAGGAGGAAGAGAAGAGAGGTTTTGCAGAGAAGAGGTCAAACAGAGTCGTTCATGCAGATCTAATGTATATTTTGCATGCATATGCATCGAATCAGTGGCACAGTTTAAAGCTCATTTTATGTGTATGTGCATAAATTGACATGTGACAGGATATGGGTAGGATTGTCATGATTCGGTTTGTCTGAGGCGATGATAAACAAGTGCCACAGTTCTTCAAGGATCATGAATTTCCCAATAGTTTTGGGAATAGCAAAACAACACAGCTCAGCCTGAATGAGAATTACAGGTGGTTGAACAAGGACAGCTTCAGAATCATTTACCGAGCCAGAAGTCAGTGATGTAATGTGCTGAAAAATCATCTCAGTTACCTCAGTTGTGCGACAGGTATCATCTGCGCTGTAATTATGGGCAGAACCCGTTGCATTAGCACTCATATGCATTTCCACATGCGTTTCGCAGGTCACGTCGTGACGCCGACATCTGCTTGTATGTTTGTGCATTGTGCATAAAAGCGGCGCATGTCTGCATCTGATGTGTTGTGCGGTATGCGCGTGCGTAAGTGTGTGTGTGCGCGCGCTCGAAATATTCGTAGGTGGATGAAAGTTCTATCATTATTTTAAGCATCTTATCTACCTGACAGTATCAAGAAATGACTGATAGCCCACACCACTCACACCCACTCTTAAATGAACAGTAAAAAAATATGATGAAGAACGATGAAAAAAAATCACAACAATTAATACAAAGTAGCCAGGGCAAAATAAAGACGATTTACGTAATTAATACTGTTTTAAAGGCATGACATAATTAACAACAGCTGACTTCGGTCTCCTGGAGTGTGTGGGCAGGAGGTGTGCGTGTTTGTCCGTTCACATCAGCGATGTAACAGCCACAAACATCTAACATCAAGCGCAGAAACCAAGCACAGCGGTAATGATGTACATTCACGGAAAACAGCCACAACAGGAATACTCACTTATATCCAAGACGACGATGCGCAAACTGTCCTCTCGCGTCGCCAAGTAACGATGTTTTCATTTTCACCTGCAGTGGTAACCCATCATCACAGCTGCAACAGTATCCACCTTCATTCTGAGCCATTGACAACCTAACAACGCGAAATTACCAACCGCAGTACGGCGAAGGATCAGCTCGTGAATATTAAGCACGTTGCGCTGACGCTTCCCGCTATCCTTGCGGGCTCGTCCAATCAGATGGCTGATTAATATTCATGAGCCAGGCGTTCGCTTTAGTAGGGTTTATAAATGAGCGACCAGGCGAAGCGGTACCAAGCTGAGTGAGTGGCGTACTGTTCACACCAATAGCGGCCGAACCAAACCCCTCTGCGGCCAATCGCGACGGAGGAAGCCTCAGAATGGTCCAGAAGAAGCGAAGGGTTCGGTTGAGAAATGATAATATGTGTTCCTGCTCGGATGTGTTACATTTCATACATGCATGCATCCAAATTGATGTTCTCTTTTGGCGAGGCTGTGTGTGTGTGTGTGTGTGGGTTGAGCTGAAAGATCAATTCAACAGACAGATCACACTGTTTATTCTGCCGAGAAGAAAAAGAACAGCACGTAGAATGAGAAAGACTTCGTAAATTATTTCTGAATTATTATTATTATGCATAGGCCTATATTTAGATCTATCTATCTATCTATCTATCTATCTATCTATCTATCTATCTATCTA
>CAIGQQ010020246.1:6598309-6618143 GCA_903798035.1 Danio albolineatus
ATGATTAGTTCATGTTAGTAAATGCATTAACTAATGAACCTTATTGTAAAGTGTTACCAATATATATATACCAGCTCTTAGTATATACCTTGTTATTATAGTTAAATAACCAATTAGTTACAAATCTAGATTAAATCAGTGTCAAATTAAATAGGTTTACAGTAACATCAAACACAAACAACATCCACTAAAAAGCACTCATTTTCTTCTTGAGATTGCCATTTCTGCAGCCAAGACTCCCTTTTCAGACCGTATTTGTTTTGTTTTCTTTAGCTTTGTTGAATATCCCATTACAAAGCCCTTAGTGGACTAACAGCGGGACAGAAAAGACGTTCCTCTTCCCTCAGTTTACACTGGACTTCAGCTGTGGTTAATTTCCCCAAACTGAGATTGACTGATGACTGAAAGAGAGTCCCGGCTTTGATCACACTGACTTATTATGATGTCAAATAGAGGAAAAGCTTCTCTTACCCCACTGCTTTGATTCTTTAAAGGTATTTGTGATTTAGTGATAATCTTCTTCTTTGCACAGTATGATCTTGGTGGAATAAATCGAGCTTAGATGCCAGTAGGGAGTATAAAGTATAATCCCTGTCTTCCGTAATGCAGGAATATGGTTTCCGGGATGAGTTCATGAACTCTGGGATGAAACTGATCTCTGCTTTGATAAAAGGGAAGACTGTTATTTACAGGTCTATTATTAACACTGCTTTAAACGTAAGTTTAGGTTACGCTACTGTTCAAAAGAGGAGACTTTTTCATTGTTCAGCAGGGCTTATATATAAAACACTGAATAGGTTTCTTGTTTAAATATAATTTATTCTTGTCATGGCAAAACTTTTTTACCAATGAATGTGCTGATTTGCTGCTCAAGAAACTTTTATTATTATCATCATCATCATTATATTAATAATAATAACAGTTATTATTATTATTAATATTATTATTGAATGAGAATTGTTTCTTTTTTGTATGAATGTAATATATTTTAATACATTTTGAATCATTTTCAATATTTCAATATAATATTACATTATATGTCATTAATTTGGTCATTTAATTAAGGTTTTATGACACTAGTTTGTTTATTTTGCCTTACTAAAACATAAATAATGTTTTAAGTTCATTCACTTACATTTTATAAAAATAAATTAATAAAAACAACTTGAAATTGAACATTTTCAGCAGAAATATTGAAACACTGGATATTTTAATACAAGAAAAATAACATGAACATGCTGATTTGCTGCTCAGGAAACATTTTATTACATTATTATTATTATTATTATTATTTTATATTTATTTTGCTTCTATTCTTCTGGACATCACGATCAATTTTGTTTAGGATTATTTAATGAAAAATAGATCATTTAAAAGAAAAGTTTTTTTTGCAACAGAAAGGTTTTGTAAAGAAATGTTTTGTAAAAAACTAAAATATTTTTAATAAAACTTAAAATTATTAAAAGCAACACGCACCATTAATAGCGTTTTATTGTAATATCACAATTTTAATTCATATTCTTCACCGTTTGAAAGAAATGTTTATAAACATGATAAATATGTTTGGTATTTACATCCTTGTTCAAAAGTATACGCAAAAAATACTTGTGTTGCTTGTTCAAACTACTGATGTAAAATGAGTAATTCAAGAGCACAAATCTTACATTTTATAAAACAAATGAATTGTTTTATGTTCAATCCACCTAAATGTGTAATAATGATTATGTTAACGTGATTGATTTGTGTTGGGACAACATGAACGTATTGTGTGGAACCCTGCATTTTTTACAGTACACACCATTTGTGACTTTCAAAAATGTGGAACTGGCTTTAATTGAATTCCTTGTTTTTATTTCCTTGTTTTTATGATTCATTCTTTTAGGTGGCTTATTAGGTGCTCTCTAGTTTCTGTCCACTTCATGTGTTTTTCCAGGTCATGGGAAAAACCCACCAGAAAGGTGAAACTTCATCCCACTTTGACCTTTTAGATTTTCAGCATTACACAACACATTTTTATTATTATTATTATAACTTTCATTTTTTCAGATAAAAAACATCATAAGGAGAAATCGGGGAGGAATAATGAAGATCCACAGCTTTCACAGAAGCTCACAGGTAAATGCTTCTCATTCCTCAATCATTAAGCTGTAAAATAATCCCAGATTGTTGATGCTGATGTGTGTTTGCTCATTCCTCAGAGGCGTTCAGCTGGGAAATGTACTTGCGAGAGACATCGTCTTGTCCTGCTTCCCCCAGCTGTTTCAGACAGGTACAACAGGCTCTTCAGTCTAATAATGAAGCTGTCCTGACTAACCTAATGCTCCTTCATGCTTGACTGCTGCTTAATTCAGTATGACCGTTGTATTTGTTATTCTGTGCCTGGATACTAGAGTTATGCTTCGTTTTGACTGAAGTTTAACTTCTAAATTTGAATAGAAAAAGCAAAGAGGATGAAGAATTTGAAATGAAGTGGAATTAAAATGTGGAATAAAAAATTGGTTGCGTTCAAACTGCTTATTTAAAATGAGCTGAAATAACACAATTATTGAGATTTCCTTGGAAAATCTAAATTTTTTATGCTCAATCCATTTAAATGAGTTAAATCTGTAAGGTTAACTTAATGGAATATGAATGAATTGTGCGGAACCTTGCATTTTTGACAGTGAATGTTTCATAAAATGTTTTTAATAATAAAAATGTAACATTATGTCATTCAAATGTCATTCAAAAGTGAAAGGTCAGTAAGTAGTTTGAGGAAAAAACAATTTAATATTGTTATTATTATAGTTTTTTTAAAGGATGCATTACATCAGTCAAAAATAACTTGTTATAATGTTTTATTTGAAATAAATGCTGTTCTTAGGGTCTTTCTGTTCATCAAAGACTCCTGAAAAAATGTGTTACGCTAAGACATTAAGTAGAACGTTACTTAACATTGCTTAAAGAATTATAAGAAGAAATTAAATGTTAATTGACTATTTGGGGGGATAACACTGATTTTCAATTACAACAAATTTGTCTAAAAAATACTCTGAGCAATTGTCATTTTCAAGAAAAGGAAAGCTCTAAATGACAATATTTTTTTTATTCGAAATTTGGAAGAAATATTATTAAACCTCTATTCTATAAGAACTAAACTTTTGCCTTTTATTTTACTATTAGAAATTGTATAATATTATATAATTTATTATAATTATATATATATATATATATATATATATATATATATATATATATATATATATATATATATAGCCTGGAGTTATTCATACCCCTGACAAATTCTGACTCAAAGTGTTTGTTGAAATGTAAATAAAATCTGAAAATGAAAAAAAAAATCTACAATGATACCGCTTGTACATCGTCTAATTATCTCTTGGGTGAAGCCTGTGTCATTTCTGGTATGAAGAAAAAAACAAAAAAACTTTCTGGTTGGATAAAAGTGAATTTAAGTCAGAATTTGCCAGGGGTATTAATAATTTTGGCTTTTACTGTATATTTAAAAAATATGACAAAAATTAGGTGAAATAATGTTCCAGCATCTTTGAATAAAACAGACTTATTTCTATAAAACATTAACAATGTACTACTGAGCTTAATATGAAGAATGTATTTATAGATTTATTTGGGTGGAATTATCTTTTATTTGTTTGCTACATTCAGTTATATTTTAACGTGTGTCTTCTGTAAATCATAGTAAAAATGTATGATAGTATTTTTTGCTGAAAAAAAATAAACAGGACACATTCTAATGGCTCTCTGTCTCCGTTTATTTGGTTATATGGTTATAATTTTTTATTAGTGCTGTTTATTATTATTATTATATTTAAATCTATGTATTTGTTGTTGTTTTTTTGCCTGCTGTACATATCGCAGTGTGACTTTGTAGGGTGTATAATGTAATTTAGTTTCAGATATTTATATTTGTAATAAAGTGTGTCAAAAGTCAAAGTCTCTCTTTCACTCACTCTGTGTGTCTCCAGTCCAGAGTTCCTCCCGCTAATGATTTTGGAGTGGGGATGAAGGTGGAGGCCTGTGACCCGAGGAACGCTTCCTCCTGGTGTATCGCCACTGTCATGGGTTTGATAGGTGTTCGTCTGCGGCTCCGGCTGGACGGCAGTGACAGCACCAATGACTTCTGGAGGCTGGTGGACGCAGCTGACATTCAGCCTATCGGCACGTGTGAGAAGAGTGGAGACATGCTGCAGCCACCACTGGGTACAGTACAGAAGATAAAGTGCACTGGAAAAAGAAATCATATTGTTTTTTTACTAAAGGAATATACAGTTGAAGTCAGAATTATTAGCCTTCCTGAATTATTAGCCCTCCTGATTTATTAGCCCTCCTGAACTATTAGCCCCCCTGGATAGTTTTCTCCCAATTTCTTTTTAACAGAAAGAAGATATCTTCAACACATTTCTAAACATAATAGTTTTATTAACTCATTTCTAATAACTGATTTCTTAGATGATCTTTGTCGTGATGACAGTACATAATATTTTACTAGATATTTTTCCATTAATCAGCCTAAAATGTAGGCTTAACTAGGTTAATTATGTAAATTGGGCAAATTAGGGTTATTAGGTAAGTCATTGTATAATGATAGTTTGTTCTGTAGACAATCAAAAAACAATGTTGCTTAAAAACTGCTTTTCTTCTAGCCAAAATAAAACAAATCAGACTTTCTCCAAAGGAAAAAATATTATAGGAAATACTGTGAAAAATCATTTGGGAAAGAAATTCACAGGCGGGTGAATCATTGTGACTTCATCTGGATATTGAAGAATGTAAACACAAGCTAAAATATTAGTATTTTTTCAAATGTAATTAAAGATTTAAAGATCTTGATGTCCTGTTTATTTATTTATTTATTTATTTATTTTTGTGTGTGTAACAAATAATGACTATATAAAAACAATCCATAGCTGAAGATTATGGTAATTAAATGCATTCATTCATTCATTTTCTTTTCGGCTTAGTCCCTTTATTAATCTGGTGCCGCCACAGCGGCATGAACTGTCAACTTATCCAGCATGTGTTTTATGTAGCGGATGCCCTTCGAGCTGCAACCTGTCACTGGGAAACACCCATACACTCTCGTTAACACACATACACTACGGATAAAAGATCACACAGCAGCTCCAAAATACTCATTAATTACCATTTTAAATCATCTTTATATGCTTTATGAATCACTAGAGTTTACATATTCGTCAGCAAGAAGGTCTAATCATTTAAACTCTAATCAAATGTATTTTTTACACTCTATTAAGTACGTAATGTCAGCATAAATATTTTGATTCTTCTTTACATAAGCCTGTCTGTTATGCTGAATGAGAATCAAAAAAAAAATTTATTTTGTAATTATTATATATTTTTATATTTTATAATTATTTAAAGCAATAAAATTGACAATTTAACTTGCATTTAATGTGTTTTATCTGTTTAATTAAAGCTTTCATTTAGTTTTATTTTGATACATTACATTTTAAGTCAAATAAAATGTAATAAATTGATTTAGGGTGGCACAGTGGCTCAGTAGTTAGCACTGTTGCCTCACAGCAAGAAGGTCGTTGGCTCGAGTCCTGGCTGGGCCAGTTGGCATTTCTGTGTGGAGTTTGCATGTTCTCCCCGTGTTTGTGTGGGTTTCCTCTGGGTGCTCCGGTTTTCCCCACAGTCCAAAGACATGTGGTATAGGTGAATTGGATGAACTAAATTGCCTGTAGTGTTTGAGTGATATGTGCATGAGTGTGTATGGGTGTTTCCCAGTAATAGGATGCGGCTGGAAGGGCATCCGCTGCGTAAATAGTTTGCCAGAATAGTTGGTGGTTCATTCTGCTGTGGTGACCTCTGATAAATAAGGGACTAAGCTGAAGGAAAATGAATGAATGAATAAATTGATTCACTACAGATGTAAATAAGTTTTTTTTTAAATGCCAGCAACATCAAACTATTAAAACATTTACAAAAATTTAAATATCAATATACTTATTTCATTCTATTTACATTTTCTTATCTTCAGGGTTCAGAATGAATGCTTCTTCTTGGCCCATGTTCCTGTTAAAAACATTAAGTGGAGCGGAAATGGCTCCATCATCTGCCTTTAAAAAGGTAATTTCTTTTTAAATCACTAAAACCATATTAATAAGCTTTTCAGACATCCATGAATCACACTCTGTAATAAATGAAAAATAGAACCCGTGACTTTGCTGTAAACACATAATCAGGCTTGTATAAATAATGCTGATTTTTTAACAACATTGTATGGTGAAAGATATTCTGAGCAATCGTTTCTGTATATGGATGATGTTTTTGTTTTAATGCTAAAGGAGCCGCCCAGACCGACTCAGAACTTCTTCAAAGCGGGAATGAAACTGGAGGCGGTGGACAGAAAGAACCCGTACCTCATCTGTCCCGCGACCATTGGAGAGGTCAGAGGAGACAAAATCTTTATCATGTTTGATGGCTGGAGAGGAGCGTTTGACTACTGGTGTCAGTTTGACTCCAGGGACATCTTCCCCGTGGGCTGGTGTCAACTGACCAATCACAGCCTGCAGGCACCCGGAAACTGCTGTGAGTACAGACTCTCACCACTAGAGAGCGCTACAACTCTGTTTATATTCAGTGTGCATGGCGAACCAATATACTGCATGCTTGTATTGCTGTTCAGCTTTGTGAGTTTACAGTCTGGTGTATTAACACTAGTTGGAAAAATCAACATTTTCTATATAAAATTTAACAAAATTAAGGCAGGATTTTGAGGGTTATTTTTCAATGTAACGTCATTATAATTTCATTGTAGTTTAAAGAAAATACACTTTAAGGTGTTTCTTTAATTTGTGTCTGTAGATTTAAATTAGAATATATATATTTTAAAGGTATTTCTCTCAAAATAAAAAAAATCTGCACTAAACTACAAATCTCCACTTCAGCAGCTCTTACAAATATAGAAGACTTCTGTATTTTCAAGGGTTTTCTATTACTGAGGGATGTATTCATACACAATTTGGATTATTATTTTTAATTAAATTACAATTTTAATTTTACAATTAATATAATCAGCTGAGGAAGAATGGTGATAACTATTAGGGTTTTTTATATTTGACCATATTCACCTCCAGTGTCTTGCACTACTTTTAAAATTTCACTAAGATTAAGTTTAAAAATGTAAACGTTTAATAAAGAACAATGAAGGCACATTGGATGAGAGTATTTAAAAAGATTTTTAAAATTTATTTTTATTTTGGGCTAATTGTACAATGCTAAAGTTTTTGGGATACTGACAAATCGGCTTTTATTTGACACTCCGGTCTGTTATTTAGCAGTTTATACAGTTGTTTAATGCTTTGCTAACTAGCAGAAGTTGTAAATTCCAGTTGTGCATATGGGAAACATTATAATTCTGTTACAGCGTGCCTCGCTATTATTAGAAGTATGCTATTCTGTGATATTATAGCGATGTGACAATAATCACCTGTCACACATTTTAACTTCATAAATACTGACATTTTCGTTCTCTCTGCTTTATAATCTACTGACAGAAGCGTATTAATCTTCACATTAGAATTAGATTGATCTTCACGCCTTCTTTCGCAGTTTTATTGTTTATATTATTTCAAAGCTTCACTATAAAACTCTTCATTTTACATGCAGTTCTTGTCAATATTGTGCTTTTCTACACTGCTGGTCAATTCTGTTTTATTCAGCCTGCTAGGGATATCCAATTAATTGTATATTTCACATGTGCTTTTGTATTATTATAAAGTATAGAATTTAAGGGATATTTCACCAAAAACTTTAAATTTGTTATTAATTTCTAACCATCATGTCTTTACAAGCCCCCGAGACTTTGTTCATCTTCGTAACACAAATTAAGATATTTTAGATGAAATTCAAGTGCCCTCTGGCCCTCCATAAACAGCAATGTTACCAAAAAGATAAAAAAATGTACCAAAAAATAAATATAAATAGTCAAAACATTGTACTGTATTCATACGAAGCTCCAAGAACAGCTCCTTAACAAGCTTTAACAAGCTTAAAAACAACTTTGTTTGCCTATATCTTCTCTTCTGCATCGGGTCAGGGAGCGAATATGTAAGTTAAAAACGTGGGTGCACATGCTGCTCCTAGAAAATGTGCATCATACACTGCAAATAATGCCTTTTTTACTTAGATTTGTTGTCTTGTTTCTTGTTCAAATGTCTAACAATTCTTAAATCAAGAAGCATTTTTTAGCGAAGCAAAAATTATTGTCTTGTTTTAAGAAATAATATGCCAGAATTATGTGCGTTTTTCCTTAAAACAAGCAAAATAATCTGCCAATGGGGTAAGCAATGATAATCTTATGTCAAAATGAAAAACATGATTATTTTGCTCATCAGAAGTCACTTCAGTTTGGCAATTCTTAAAACAACACAATACTTTTTGCTTCTCTAGAAAACACTTCTTGATTTATAAATTTTTAGATATTTGGACTATAAACAAGACAGAAAATCTAAGTAAAAAAACATTTATTGAGTAATCAGATATGGAAGACAGGCAAACAAACAAAGTTGTTTTTACAGTTGTGGAGCTTCTTATATGATTCATGTTGGACCACTGAAGTCACAGGAACTGTTCTTTGGGTTTCTTTTAAGGACTTTAAATGTGTCAGGACTGTAGCTGTCTCTGGAGAGCTCTCGGGTTTCATCTAAAATATTTTGTGTTAAAAGGTATCAGAGAATTGTTACGACATTAGGGTGAGTAATTAATAACAGAATTAAAGTTTTTGGGTGAACTAACCCAAATATACTTCATAAATTCCTAAATTTCCCCTCATATGTCCTCAAACATGTATTTAGCCCCTCACATATATCTCTCTTTTCTCTTTAACACGAGCAACACGCAGTAACATAGCAAACACCTAATTCTTTTTGACAGCGACATCTATTTAACATGCACACCTCGCTGGGCTGCACATATAACTCCTGATGTGCTGTAAATCTGGCCTGTGATGGTTTATCGCTGTCTGTTGGTGCTGCTCAAAAGTTGAACCCGAGCTTAAGCAGTTTGTGTGGCTCTGGCAGAATAATTGATGTGAAGTGAATGAAAACGAAGTTGGTGATGGATGGTGGTAGTTACGCGTCTCCTATCAGTTCTTCCTCCTCTGAATACTTTCGAGGCATGTTTACAGCTTTCTTCCTGCTTTTAGCAGAGCGGACACCAACAGACAGAAAGGATATTGGGTGTTGGGGACATTTCTCATTTATCCTAGTCAGACATCAGGTTCTGTGAGTATTATTTAGTACAAATTAGCAGACAAGGTGGTTTTATTTTCGTTACTATTAATTGATTAGACAAGGAAGAATTTCTGTTGTCTTTTCTCCAGTTTTGAAGCTATTGTTTCATAGTGTATTCTAGCATGCACAGACTAGGGGTGTGACAATACATTGTTATTATATAAATATTGCAATATAAAATGAGTTTCTCTGATGTTTCTCTGTATATCATTCATGATATAGTGTTTTATTAAATTTATGATATAAGTTTTATCCAAAAGTGAGCTTTCTGTAAGCTCAACAAAATGTAAAATTCTGTCATCGTGTATCACATCACACCATCATGCTGTTTCAAACCTGAAAGATTTTCATTCATCTTCCAAACACAGATGAGTTATTTTTATGAAACCTGAGTTCTCTGTTCATTCATATAACTTTAAAGATCCCAAAAGGTCATAAAAACCCCATGAAAAGAATCAATCAAGAAGTCGAATCCAAATTCAAGTCTTCTGAAGCTTTGCTTTCTGTATATAACATTGAATATAATGTCGCCACTGACTCGCATGGTTCAGGACTTGTAGAGTTGCGCATCGATGGATTTGCTCTTGAGTGATTGGACTCTCAGTAGTGAATATTAAACCATGCTGAACTGAACTCCAACACTAAAAACTGGACTGACACTGTTTCAATTTACTATAACCTTCAATGTGAAGCTGCTTTGGCATAATCTACATTGTAAAAGCGCTATACAAATAAAGGTGAATTGAATTGAATTGAATTGATAGATTAAAAGTAATTTAGAACAATTTGAAAACAAACAAATATTATTTCTTCAAAACATTATTTCTTGTCAGGAATGAAAACTGTATTTAAAATCATCGCACAAAATGCAAGACAGATCTGACAAACCAACCCAGCAGGCGCAGGACGTCAACATGACGTCAGATTGACGTTGTACCCCAACATCCTGGAACGTTGCATTTTGTTTGGAAATATAAATCGGACTGTTGTCAGAATCCAACATCAGGCCGATGTCAGCGTCCAATGTCAACAAAATATTAACGTCTAATGATGTTACAGCTTGAGGTTATTTGGACGTTACCAATATGACGTCTATCAGCCGTTGGATTTTGGTTGCCATACCTGCTGGATAAATGTCAATATTTGACATCAATATGATGTTGGTTTAAGATGTTGGCTCGACGTTGGATTTTGGTCACTGTCCAACACAACCTAAAATCTACCACATATTAATGTCATTTCCCGTCATTATTTGACGTCAAAATAACATTGTCCAAAGACGATTAGCGTCTTAATATTAACGTCTTATAACGTTGCGTGTCGGCTGGGAAAGTCTGATTCACTAGAAAAAACATCATTTTTATATGTAGGTTAAATATATTGTTGCTGTTATTTTTCCTGCTATTTATGAAATTTTCTGGACAAACAAATACGAATAATATTTCTTCATAAAGTTATTTCTTGTTCTTCTTTCAAATCAGCATGAACTGGAAGTCACTGCAGACCTTTATTTCAGAATGATAATGTATTTTCAACTGAAACGGAATATTGAGTAGGAGGTGGGGTTTATTTTTGCGCCCCTCATCTTTCACTCACTGCAAACTGACAGTTGGAGGGGTGTGGCCAAGCATATTTAACGTCAATCAGAGAAACACTGCCATCATCGAGTGGAAGCAAACGCTTAGAGGTTGATTAAAGATTAGCGAAACATTTTTCAGTGGATTAACTTGCACGGATTAATTGTTCACCTTAAGACCAACAATGTGCGCTAGCAAAATAAACATTGTATATATTTATTTCATGCAGAGTTTAAACGATGAATGAGTTTTTGTATGAAAAATCATTTTTACTAAGTTATTGTCTGTTGTTTTAATAGTGCTTTAAAAGCTGCTTTTTAGAGTGTACACTTAAAAGTGTTGCCATGTCAACTTTTGGCTTAAGTGATTCAGTTCATAGAGTTAATGACATTAGCGGGTATAGTTTAGTATGTGGTAATTTATTTCTAAAGATAAACATTTGGTTTTAAGTTTAGTATAGGCTTGTTTGCTGTTTTTATTTCTAACAAGATCTGACAACACTCTATCAAGTCGTAGCTCGTTCCATGTGATTTCTTGCACAGAAGTAAATGACTGAACAGTAAATGACTGAACTTTGTGTGCACGTACAGGATTAAGCACTAAAATGTGAACTGACAATGACTTTGAGACTCAGAATTGTGGGCACAACAACTAAATTTTCTGAGGATCACTACAGAGTTAGCCTCTCATTTAGAAATATGGTAAATAATTATTAACATTTGATTTATTGACTGCCTCAGTTGACTGGAAATGCTTGGATATAGTCTACATGCTATAAAAGAGCTTTAATCAAGGTTGTGTTTTCAAGCACAAACACTAAGCTTGATTTAAAACTAGCATTTGTGTCTCATTTTCATTTCGAAAGGATAATTTGTAGACATATTGTAGAAAATTAGTCTTACAGTGCAATATATGCTGTTTCAACGTGTGCTGCAGTGATTTTTTTAAAAGTGAACCGATAGGTACATTTTTTATTTAAATGTGAAAATGGAAAAGTAAATTGTGGTGGTTTTAGAGAGCACTGAGTGAGGCATGAGGGCAGAATCATTTCCATTCTGTGTGATTTGTCTTCATTTGACTTGCATAGTAGTATTTACTGATCATTAGTGAACACCGCCTTTCTGATCATCACGGAAAATCTGTGGGCGTTTGAAGAATGTATTTTTTTCTCTTTATTTCTATTCAACCTCAGGCACAGTCCATGTGCACAAGTGCATATATTAATAATGTAGCAGAGAACAACAGTAATAAGTGTATAGTACAATGGACAGGCAGGCTCTGGACACAGAAAGATGAACAAGTGGTTTGTTACAGGTAATTTAAGCATTGAAGTTTTAAGGTTGCATGTTTGCAGTTTGCCTGTAATCTGAAATTTATTCATTTCTGAGAGTTTTTTAGATTGAGATGATCGATTTTGGGGTGGCACAAAGGCTAAGTGGTTAGCACTGTCACCTCACATCAAGACTGGTTCGAGTCCCAGCTGGGTCAGTTGGCATATCTGTGTGGAGTTGAACTCCCTGTGTTCGTGTGGGTTTCCTCCGGCTGCTCTGGTGTCCCCAACAGTCCAAAGACATGTGCTATAGGTGAATTGGGTCGTAGTGTATGAATGTATGTATCAATGCGAGAGTGTAAACCAGACATGATGGTGAGAAATTAATAACATAGTTAAAGTTTTTGGTAAAATATCCCTTAGATTCTATACTTTATAATAAAACAAAAGCACTTGTGAAATATAAAATTAATTGGATATCCCTAGCAGATGGTGTTTACCAGTACTGGGTTGCGGCTGGAAGGGCATCCACTGCGTAAAACATATGCTAGAATAGTTGGCGGTTCATTCCACTGTGACAACCACTGATAAATAAGGGACTAAGCTGAAGGAAAATTAATAAATGAATTATCCGTTTAGTTTTTTAACTACACTGTGAAAAAAATTTCAGTCATTTTCTGCGAGGACATTATCCAATAATTTCAGACATTTCTGTTAAGCCTAAAACACAATGCAGAGCAGTGCAAAAACAAAACAATGCAAATGAATCATTTTATGAATTTTTGTTGAGAGCATTAAGAGGATTTCGTTTTATAAAATGAATGCAAACGTCTGCCACAAATCAGTTTATTCCTTCACAACTCAGAAGAAAATTTGATACAGATAATATTTATGAAACCTAATTCTCCTTGGTATAGTTTATGGATTTAAAAAGCAACAACATACTAATGTGGAAGTTTTGTTTTAATAATGAATTCATAAATTGACTAATTTGAAATATCCAATTTGAACTATCCTCATAATAATTTGGATCATTTTAAATACATGGTGTCCACCTTTTTATGGATATTTGCTTGATTAAAATAAAAAAATACCAACAAATAAATGAATAAATAACTAGGATTCATTATGATTATGCAACACTAAACAATCCTTGTAGGAACAATTTTCAGCCTGATACTGCATGTAAATTAAAAATATTACAGTTATAATAGTTTTAAAAATAAATGTTGCAAAAGAGTTCTCCTTTTTGCAGTGCCAAAGATGCTTTTACTGAACCGTTCTTAAAAGATCTTTAGAGTAAAAACATTTTCAAAAGATCCTATAAAGAACCTTTAGTTCACTGGAAAAGTTCTATGTATAGGGCTCAATGACATTGCAATATTTTTTTCTTTCTGCTATATATATATTGCAATGTAAATACAAATTCACCAGATGACTTAAATAGCTTGTTTGGAAAGTTATTAGTTTTAGTTTTGTAGGGGAGTAAAATATAAATGTAATTTTTATGTAATTTATTATATACATATCATAAACAAACTGCAGTTATAAACACAATGGAGCAAATATTAAAGTGAAATAAACAGTGCTTTATGGTTTTCTGCAGAGAATCTAACAGTGTTTGGGTATAGAAATTAAATAATAAAATATAAAATAACATTGCAGAGTCTTGATCATAGAAATAATTCAGAATATTAATCTTTATTAAATTCTTTTTTGCACTATTTAAATGCTTTAAACTCTCTTCAAATGCTCACACAGTCACAGTCCTTGAAACATATGCAGGTGATTAACTTTCACTCTATTGTGCTTAAATTCTGCAGCGACTCCACAAATCTCATGTGTTACTTGTGGTTCCTGGTCATCTATAACCCCTACTCATTGCAAAACTTGCGATGTGTCTATTGCGGACACACACATTACGATATCGATGCTGAAACGATATATTGCGCAGCCCTATGGATGTTAAAAGTTCTTTATAGACCCACCTTTAAGAGTTAAATAATTTCTCATTAAATCTACCTGATTTATCTTTGTAAAATATATTGAGTCTAATTGATCTTCTTGGAGCCTCATTTTGAGTTATTTTTAGAGCTGTTTATTAGCACTTGTTATGCATTCACCTCTGCTCCTGTTTTCACACTTATAGTGAGAACAAAAGGGCAGGTTTTCCTAATAAGTGTTGCAGCTTTCACACATCTCGCACACAACGGCGGCTTAATGCATTTAAAGCAAATGTGTGAGACATAGCTGACAATTTTGGCTCTGTTTATGTGTTTAATAATCCTCGATGGTTTGTGCTGTATTAGAGTTAGTTTTGTGCTGAATGGGTTTTTCAGGATTACAGCTGGTACCGGATTGAGATGTGGGTATCAGTCTGGACTTGCAGGATGTGTATGAAAGCACATTAATGCCTCCAGCCGGAGCATCATTCATGCCTCTCTGGACCCGTTTGCTCTGAATCTGATCTCCATTAACCTTTTACCCCCTTCAGGCCTAAAAGCCTGGGAGGAGCTTTCAAATGGCAGGAGACTGATGATTATGAGTGGCTGCATGTTAAATGTGAAAGTTTCTTAGAGCTGACAACAAAAGTATAGCTTGTTTTGTTAGATTTATCTTAATATTTTACTGTTAAATGTTTAGAAATTATTATTATTATTATTATTATTATTATTATTATTATTATTATATTTAAGAATGAGGATTTAGTTTATGGGCGCCACGGTGGCCTAGTGGTTAGCACAATCGCCTCACAGCAAGAAGGTCGCTGGTTCGATCCCCGGCTGGGCCAGTTGGCATTTCTGTGTGGAGTTTGCATGTTCTCCCCGTGGTTGCGTAGGTTTCCTCCGGGTGCTCCGGTTTCCCCCACAGTCCAAAGACATGCCGTACAGGTGAATTGGGTAAGCTAAATTGTCCGTAGTGTATGTGTGTGAATGAGAATGTATGGATGTGTTTCCCAGAGATGGGTTGTGGCTGGAAGGGCATCCGCTGCGTAAAACAAATGCTGGATAAGTTGGCGGTTCATTCCGCTGTGGCGACCCCGGATTAATAAAGGGACTAAGCCGAAAAGAAAATGAATGAATGAATGAATGATTTAGTTTATATTATAATGTAACATTTATTAGTAATAATTTGTTATAGTATTATTATTAACTTCAAGACACATCTTATAAGTCTATATTTTAAAGATGTAACATGAAAAGAATGACTTATTATTATTAAAACAATGGCTTTTGTTTAAAGAGCCCATATTATACATTGAAAATGGTCATATATTGGTTTTGGGGGTCTCCAACAGCAGGCTGATCTGCATGCATGGTCAAAAAACACTTTCATTGTCTTATAATATGCATTTATTTTTACCTCATTATCTCAGCGACTCCTATATGAATCGTTCAGGGATTCATTTGTTCCAAAACCCCTCCTTCGCGCGATGCTAAACTGCGCTGATTGGACCGATGACCCAGTGTGTTGCGATTGGTCGACAGCGCTCAGCGCGAGAGAATGCCCACCACGGCTTATCAACATGGAAGGAGTCATAGCGTGTGCGTGAGCTAATCTGCTAACACTCGTTTTTATCGGGAGTCGCCCGTATTTCAGACACCTCACCCCGAAAACTAACCCCCGATCTCCCAGCATATCAATCTAATTCTTAACCAGAAGTAAAAACAGCGACAGACATTCAGTATTAGTGCACACAGCGGCAAAAGCTGAACCATTATAAACAGCACGGCCGCTCGTGTGTAGCAGAGCTCATGGTGTCCATAGCAACGACAAACAGGAGAGGAACACGAGCTCAAATGCATTTTAGTCCGTAAACACAGCGGCACGCGTCGCGTTAACAACGTGCTTTTAGACGCGATATGAGAATACAAGTTAACCAGAGACACTACAAGCGGTTACAAGTTACAAAGCACAGTTAAATGCATCATTTACAAGCTGGAGAAAACAATGAGGCAACCGTCTTAATCGCACTTACTCACACTTGCTGGATAGCAGACCTGGAAAATTTCCTGGTGCTCCTAATCCTCCGTTGTAAACACTCCTCGGAGGGGGAACAGTTCATGGCTGGATTTAATGCTGTGGTATTTCTGCAGAAACTACTAACTCCTCAAAGTCTCATCTCTGGGTTCTCTGCACACTTCCAATATCCAGCTAAGCACAGTGCTCCTCACTGTGTTGCCAGATGTAGCTCACTGATTTCACCCCAAACCCTGTCCAAAAGGTTTTACCTGCACAATCAAACTTAAAACCGCCCGATCTGGCAACGTTTTCGCACCGCTATTGTTTGTGGGTGGGGTTGGGGATTTCGAATCTGCGCGCGCATAAATGGGCGGGGCTTATGTTTCGTGTTCACGTAATGCCGAAACGGCTAAAGACTCGTAAGCACGGCGACTCGTTTGAGGAACTATGAGTCGACTCTTTTATAGATGAATCAATAGTTTTAAACACTTTGCACTTTCAGATTTAAGCCTTAGCTGGACATTTCACTTCACTTAGAGCTGTGTAACACACAGCATACAAGCTCATTTTCAAAAACCCATAATAGGGGCTCTTTAAGATTCCAATTTGTATCATTTACAAGATAATTATATCCTAATATACTCATATTATTAGATAAATACACTTATATCATATTATACTTATATCATATCAGTACTCATTAAATAATATTAATATTTAAGATTTACAATTCAGATTTGTTAAACAATATATAATCAATCAAATAACAAAATATAAACAATCATTATTGCTCTTATTCAAAATTCAGATGTACTACATTTGAAATGCTTTTATTTATCTTTAAGATGCACATTTATTTTGATGACAAATTCATACATAATTACTCTTTAATTATTAGATCTGTATATTATAATACGATATAAAATGAAATAAATCGTGATATTAATAATATTGATAGATTTATACATTCAAGACTATTTAATAATCTTTATATTCTAATTGAACTAGTACTCATAAATAATAATTACTACTTCAGATTCACATAATAAGAGTCAGACTTATGAATCTATAAACAATCACTGATTCGAGTTTGTTGATTGTTGATTTAGTCTACATTTAAATACTTTTTATTTATTTTTTATTAGAAATTTGTGAATAATTACTTGTTAATTATTAAAATGTGTTCCTATTATTATTATATTAATAATAATAAAATGAAATTGAGATATTAGTAATATTGATCAACTGTAATTATTTGTATTATTTATCTTTAAAATGTATACATTCAATATTATAGACCATATAATGTTCTGTATATTCCAATTTAATTGAGTAATTATAAATTATAAAAACGATATACAATATAATAACATTTAAAAAATCAAGATTTACACTTTAAGATGTATTTATCTATAAACAATTACTTGATTTTATTTAATTTAAATCACCATTATTACTCTTATTTAAAATTCTGATTTACACTACAATTTAAATACGTTTTATTTATCTTTAAATGTAGATCTATTTTAATCAGAAGTTCATAAATAATAACTTTTTAATTATTAAAATGTAATAGTATTATTGAAGTTATCATCATTATTAATATTATTAATAAGAAATTGTAATATTAATGATATTGATTGAAGTTGGAAGGGCATCTGCTGTGTAAAACATATGTCAAAGTAGTTGGCGGTTCATTCTGCTGTGGCGACCCCCTGATAAATCAATGACTAAGCTGAAGGAAAATGAATGAATGAATGAATGAATGAATAATATTAATAAATTGTAATTATCAGCATTATTCTTATGAAAGATCTAACTCCCAAAGCTAATGGAAAAATAAAGCATTCATTGTAGGGCATCCTCTGCCTAAAACATATACGGCAGAGTAGTTGGCGGTTCATTCAGCTGTGGTGATCCCCTGATAAATCAATGACTAAGCCTAACAAAAATGAATGAATTAATAATATTATATTATTAAATTGTAATTATTGGTATCGTTTTCCCATGGGTTGTGGCTGAAAGGGCATCCGCTGCGTAAAACAAATGCTGAATAAGTAGTGGTTCATTCCACTGTGGCAACCCCGGATTAATAAAAGGCACTAAGCCGAAAAGAAAATGAATGAATAAATGATATTGGTAAATTTAACTCTCAAAGTTGATGAAAAAAATGCATTCCACTGTGGCGACCCCTGATAAATCAGGGACTAGGTATTATTCCTATAAAAAATCGGACTCACAAATTTAAAAATACAAATAATAAGGCATTCTTGTAGTATGAGCCTATCATATAACCTTTCCATTCGGCGCCCTATATTCGAGGATTGTCAATACTGTCTGAAAAAATGAATGCCCCGCTCCATCTCCCGCCTCCTCCTCCTCCTCTTCTTTTCGTCCCGCCTCCATATTAATCAGATATTGGCCGATCGGGGCTCCACCGGCACGGGCTTTGTCATGCGCTTCTGCCGCTGCCGCTGCTGCTTAAACCGGCTGCGAAAGTGCGCGCGAGCCGCTGTTCTTCTGTTCACTTCAAAACAAACATTCTCGATCGCGGGACAGATTTACACCACATTCAGAAGTGCAGAACGCGGATATTGATCAAAGTTGGCGTTTTTGGTGAGTTTCTCTGGCGTATATTTGTGGGGCTTTTGTCTCTGATGTCTGTTGCTTTGTTTAGCGGCTTGAGCAGTTGGGTCACATGAGTTTATTTTGGTAGTGTTTTCGCAAAGATTTCAGTCCTGACGAGTTCAGTTAGTTCACTGGAGCAGCAAGAGCAAAACACCACTTTATTTCTCTATTTGTGAAAAGCATTCATTGAGCTGAAAGACTATGGCAAGCCGTTTTTACATTTATTAATTTTATTCAAACTATTATTGTATTATTAGTTAATTCTACTTGCAGGCAAGTAAAGCAACAGTGACCATATTGTCTTTATTATATAAATTTATTTATAATTTGTAAATTTTTAAAATATATTTACTATTCATTAGATTCTAGTTTACTTAATATGATAATGTTTATTTAGTTTATTATTAATTGATTCTTTGCATGCTTAATCTCACTAGCTTGAAGCTTGTTTTCTTTTTTAAATAGCAAATTGCTGGTTTAATTTGTACAGAATAGTTAACGGCAACAACTGGAATATATGCTAGTCTGAATAGTTAACCTACAAACAACAAATCAACATGTACATTAATGGGAAAAACAGGGAAATCTATTCCATAACAAAGGAAGAGATAGTCACTATAGTAAAGAAACAAATTGAACAGATGCTGATTATTATTATTATTATAATAAAGTAAGATGGATTATATATTAATTGTTTTAAAAGTTATTGGTAACATAAAATTAATAGAATTCAACTTTAATATGGCTTGCCAAAAAAAAATCCTTAAAAGAACAGATCATTTTTGAATATGTCGATATACTGTAATGTCTGAACAGTGTCTGTCAGTTTGTGTTTTGTGATGAATTTACAGATCATTTTAATCTAGTGTGAAATTATTAAAAAAAATGAAATGCAGAATTATTGCATAACTGATAAGCGATCGTCAGTTTTCAGTATGGAGTATAACTACTAACTTTTTTGGTTGTTCAGAAGCTGCACGAATGAAGCTGTTTTGACTTCAGCTCTTTAACAGATTGCATTGTTTGATTAAATTGCCTGGGGCTCAGAGGGAACCCTATATCCCTTTTTACCACACACACACACACACACACACACACACACACACACACACACACAC
>CAIGQQ010020246.1:6627431-6751555 GCA_903798035.1 Danio albolineatus
TATATGCGTGTCTGTGAAATTGTAAAATTTGGCCCACGACCACGTTTTGTTTTTTGCATCTGGCCCTCGGCCCAAAAACTTTGGACACCCCTGCTTTAGACTCCTTTTCTGATTGGCTCTTCTGAATCACTGCATGTTAATTTCAAAGAAACTTTGATGGCAGAAAGACCATTGTGTTTTCTTTATTGTAAAATATCACAGTGTTTTATTTTCCTTGTGAATACACAGAGATAACAGTAAACATATTATAGTTTTAAATTATATATCACTCTTATATGTATGGCATCCAAATGAAATTGTATTTTAAGCTGTTTCTTAACAAAAATTTCTTTTTTAAAAAAAGTTATAATAACAAAATTTGTGATCACACACTAATCTTGCATACACAGAATATGATATAGTATTGATAACGTGATAACACAGTCTGCATAAACATAAATGGATAGAAAAAAGGTACACTGCACAGATCATATTGTCATTTGTACAATATGCACAGGTTGCACTACACTGCCAAGAGATTATGTGGATACTGGAACATGAGTGAAATACAAAGCCTTGCTCTATAAAAATATGAAATATTTCTGGTGTCTTAAGAAAACAACTGCATTCATTCTAAATGAGTGATGTTGTTATTCTTTTATTTAAATTTGGCATATTGTTTACATGTCTTTTTTCTCTCTCAATGCGATTTAATGCTAGATGTGTGTTGTTTAGAATGAATACTATTATAATTACAGCATATAATCACTTATATTTACTGATTTTTATTGAGTTTTATTCTGAACATGGGTAATGTTTAAAATATTTGCTGCCAATTAAAATATGACTTCTATTTAGATTCATTCAAAATTCTTGTTAGATTTTGTGTTTAATATTTGTATAAAGGCAAATGTTATATAATCTTATCTAATATGCGTTTTCAGTCATGTAGTCTGGACGGAGATCTTTACTTTTCTACCAAACGCAGCCATGCAGTATTTATTATTATTTGTTGGTTTTGCATTGTGCTGTGTGCTTCATATTCAATCTCATCTCTTCTAGTTTGTGTCTATGTGAATAAACATGGCGACTCTGGGCCACACCTGGACCGTAAGCTCTTGTTACAGCTGCCGGATCATTTCGGGCCGGGCCCCGTGAACACAGTTCTCCAGCACGCGGTTCAGGCCTGCGTGGACTGTGCGTTTCAGCCCAAAGCTCTCTTCAGCTTCCTGCAGTCTCAGTCTGATGGCGGGGAAATCATTAGAGGTCAGTTTAAATCTCTATCAGGGATTGTTTGATTTAAAAAGCTTGTCTGTCAGCGAGGAATAATACTTTTGAAAGACAAAATTGGTTTGAATGTAATTCTAGTTTCAACAAAGGCTTTATAATAATTGGATGCTTTATAATAGTAACTTGAAACTTTTTAAAAGGGGACATTTTTAAACTCTTTAAAGAGGACCTATTATGCCTCTTTCTACAGGATCTAAAATAAGTCTCTGTTGTCCCTAGAGTTTTTATGTAAAGTTTCAACTAAAAAAAAATACTCCGCAATTAATGTTTTATAACCAGGCCTGGGCCAATAAACAATATCATATCGAATCGCAATAAAATTTATGTTGATAACGATGATAAGCTCTGGACATTTTTACTCGATATTGATCCTAAAAGCCAATCACACAGTAGAAATATGTGACAACAGGAATCTATAATTGTGTTGATATTAGAGATTCACAAAAATTTTGCTCGCTGAAAATTATCAGCTGAAAATAGGTCATGCTGTGTCACCCAGTATTGTTTAGTACGCTCGTTTCACTTACCCGCCAGCAAGTTCACTTTCCCACCAGCAGTATTCACCTTCAGTGATGGTTGGATACTCATTTAAAAGTGGAAGCAATACCAATGTATATGGAAATAAATATTGTTATCGTTCAATATATAAAATAATTATAGAGAAAGCATTTTTGCCATATTGCCCAGCCCTATTTATAACTCTTTTAAACTGTCCCTTTCAGGCTTTGATCTTAATTCTGCCATTTTGGTGACCATCGCTTTAAATTCAAATGAGATTGTGCTCTTTTCAAACGAGGGGCGGAGCTACAAATGCCTGTGTGTCAGCATAGTGGCAGATTCAAAAGCAAAACTAATGTCCTATGCTAATGAGGGAGAGATCGTCACTAGTGGGTGGGACTTTCCCCCTCTGATGACACAAGGGAGAAAGTCAATCAAAGTGTTTCTAAAGACGAACATGAAGTTTGATTATAAAAGATTTAATAAATTAATTTTAAGCATTAAAAGCTGGATATATTCACATACTGTTGGCACACACTTGTGTTTAAACCCCTTATAAACGTGATTTTTGCATAGCAGGTCCTCTTAAATGAGTTATTTCCCCCAGTATTTGCCTGAAAATGGCTAGATTTTAGACCTGACCACTACTAAACCAGACAGCAAATAATTAAAAATATAATTGTATTTTATTTAATAATTATTAATAAATTAATATCTAACCTTTTATTAAACCAAACTTATGATAAACCTAAATCCATACACTTTAACTACACATAACTAAAGCCTACTTGAAGACCAGAATGGGATGCATGTTTTAACAAAGAGGAAAGTTGGAAGTTTTGTTTTTTTTTAGCCCCAGGGAGTCAGAAGTGCCATAGTCATCCACAACCTGGATATAAGGCTTAAGCTGTTTGAATTACTGTAGTTGTGTGTTATTTTAAGGCTGTCAACATGCATGTGCTTTACAATAAAAGCAGAAATCAAGACATGGGTGTGTATTTGACCTGAATAAGGGTGTGTGTATGTTTAAAGAGCAGCATGAGTCTGTTTTTGTGTTTGTGTGTGTGTGCACAGCTGATGTCATCAGACTGCGAGTAATAAGGCCTGGCATCTGTGTGTAACCTGGTTTGGATCATTTGATTGGAGTGTCCCAGGGGAGATGCGTGTGTGTGTGTGCGTGTCTATATTTGAGTGTTTGCAGGGGGTGGGGGCCACGCCATGACTGTGGGACCATCTGCTGCGATGCCATGGCCCCTTAATCACCACCCATTTAGCTAAATCAACCCCCTCGCCAACAATTTAAAAATGCTGCGATGGAAAAAAAAGCAGTATGAGCGTTGAGATTATGCACTTATGCTCTTTTTTTTGTCATTCATCATTACTTGGAGATGCACAAATCTGCCAGCCAGAAGTTGAAGCGAGGCCGTTTTTGCTCCAATTGCGTGATTTGACAATCAGTCATTTAATTGTTTAAATTCGACCAATCTCTCTTGCATGCAAACTGCATTAAATTAATTGAATAGTGTAAAGTCTGTACAAAGCCAAACATAAATGACTGAACAGTCACAGAAAAAAACACATATTCTAACAAATTTTGTAAATACTGCATTAAATTCATACTTGCACAATTTTATCATTTATTTATTTATTTTGTGATGGGAAAATAAGTATTGAACATGTCATGTTTTTTCCTGGGAATAAAATTTCTAAAGGAGCTGTTGACATGGAATTGATCAACATTTTGGTAAAAACCCAAACATAAAAATAAAACTAAACAATCTGAAAAATTGAGTTCTGTGTGAACTCAATGAAATGACACAAGGAAAAAGTACTGAACTACTGGAACGTATTGAATACTTTATATAAAAGGCTTTTTTAATGATGGCAGCTTGAAGACATCTCTCTCTTTTCTTTTCCAGAGACTTAAACAGACTGTAAAAATCTTGATGGTCAGATGATTGGCTGGGCTATTCTAATGCTTGATTTTCTTTCTCTGAAATCATTGGACAAATTCCTTAGCTGTGTTTTGGATCATCGTGCTGCTGAAATGTCCACCCTGGTTTAATCTTCATCATCCTAGTATTGTAGATGTTGGACTGAAACAGCTAAATATTAATTTACAATGACGAAGGGCAGAGAGTTGCTGAATAACTTCTGAGAGATTTCAGCTGCTGTCTGGGCTTTCACTGCCTTTCTACAACTCCCTTTCTTCATGTGTTTATTGCTTTTTCTCAGTGTCATTTTATTACACATAACTTTATTTTTGAACAGATTATTTGTTTTTTTTGTTTTTTGCAAACATGGATTTCTTTGGGTTCTATCAACATCCGGTGAAAATTTCAAGTCAACTGCACCTTTAGAAATATGTCTTCTAAGAAAAATGGTGTCACGTTTAATACTTATTTTCCCCACTTGAGTTTTTTTGTTTCAAAAAGTCAGCAAGAAACGTTCAGGATACATGTTAATTTAATGTAAAGTTTAATTTAATCTAGACTAAATATTTTTACTTAAGCATAGCTGTGAAACGATTCTGTCACCCTTCATTAGTCACAAACATGTCTGAGCTTCTTTTTTTCTGTTGAACACAAAAGAAAGCTGGAAGAAGTTTGTTGGATGTTGAAGCTGAATGTTGAAAACCGGTTACCAATGACTTCTATTGGTTTGCCTACTATGGAAAAAAAAGCTTCTGGTTTCTAACATTCTTCAGAACATCTTCTTTTGTATTCAACAGAAGAAGGAAACTTATTAGGGTTTGAAATCACTTGAGGGTGGATAAATAACATTTTTGGGGGGTTAAACTATTTCGTTAATGTACTACACATGGGTTTCATTCAATATACTTGAGTATTTTTTTCTGTTCGCAATTTGTTGAGTGCCTATTTTTGCATACTTTGCAAGACTGTGGGTTCAACTGTGCACATACAAATTCATGTCATGCGCACTGTACACATATCTTGTATACTGGGCTTGGACATTTTCTGTAATCTTAATTTGCCATCTCCTTTCACACAGTTCGCTCTGAAGGAGGAATCCACTATGTCAAGCTGCCCACTGCCTCCAGTGCATCATTCGTTCTGCGCTTTCTAGAAACTCTGTGCCACCACCTGCAGTGTGATAACCTGTTCAGCAGCCAGCCGTTTAGCCCACTGACCTCCAGCACACACACACCGTATGAAAGAAGCAAATCAGGTATGTATTTCTATTGAAAGCTTTCTAACTGGAGCAAACTGATGTCCTATAAAAGCACCAGTGGAAGTAGAAAGTTCTGTGCGTGAGTCTATTGAGATTGTGCAGTAATTCATTTCCACAATGACTAATGCAATCTAGCAAGTGCTGCACAAATTAGAACATGCACAAGCAAAGCCAATGATAATCAGATAATCTACTAACGAAAATCAAATCTACAAACAAAACAAAGGGTTAGTTCACCCAGAAATGAAAATTCGGTTGTTAATTGCTCGTCCTCATGTCATTTCAATCCTCTGAGACCTTCGTTTATGGTCAGAACACAAATTAAGATATTTTAGATGAAATCCAAGAGCTATCTGACTTTCTATGGACAGCAACAGTCCTGAGAGGTTCAAACACAAGAGAAATAACCAAAAACATTGTCAAAACATCTAATGTGGCGTCAGTGCTTCAACTGCACCTGTACAAAGCTCCAATAACACTTATGTGTGCCATAAAAAATGTTTAAAAAATGTCCCAGATTAGGGTGCACATTTACTACATGGAAAACGCACACCTTGACCTGATGAGAAAGGAAGACAAAAGTCAACAAAGTCACCTTTATATTATTTGGTTGGTGCACAAAAGTGTTCTTGGAGCTTTTTTTGCTTACCCACTGAAGTCACATGAAAGGTTTTGGTTCCTTTTCTAGACTTTTAAGATCTCTGTATTATTGCCGTCTATGGAGGGCCAATAAGCTCTGGGATTTAATCTAAAATATCTCATTATGTGTCTTGGGGGATTAGAGTGATGTGAAGGGGGTAATTAATAACAGAATTTTTATTTTTGGGTGAACTAAACCTTCATTATCACAAATAACAGCAAAGTGATTGTTGAAACCTCTTCCAAAACACCTCTGCCAGGGAAACTCCTACAAATGTACTTGCTATGGCTCCAAAATACTGGTGGTCCCCCTGAAGTTTTTAAAGGGTAGCATTATCATTAATGGTTCTGTAATAGTTAATGTTGCATGCAGTGTTAAGTAAGTTACTTCAAAAAAGTAATTAATTACACCATTAAAATTGTATTTAAATTCCACGTTTAATTACTTTGTCTGAAAGGTAACTCAATAAGTTACTCAATAAGATATTAAATGACTTGACTCGACAACTTAAAAATCAACAAATAAATGCACTACATATAAATCTCAATGCCACAATAGGAATTAAACCCTTTTAATTTTTCAAATCTAAGCCTAACAGGATCTTTTAGCTTAATTAAATAATTCTAAACATTAGATCTATCAAAACACAAAACATTTCAAAGCGATGACATAATATTGCATACATATCATACATTGACATGAATTTCTGGCTTTCTGTTCATATTTTCTCAAGCATGTTCAATCTAATGGATAAATTAATTACTCTGCTTCTCTTAAAATGATCCAGAACTGTTGAATTCATTCATTCATTCATTTTCTTGTCGGCTTAGTCCCTGTATTAATCCGAGGTGGCCACAGCGGAATGAACCGCCAACTTATCCAGCATTTGTTTTACGCAGCGGATGCCCTTCCAGCTGCAACCCATCTTCGGGATCTTTCTCATTCACACACACACTACAGACAATTTAGCTTACCCAATTCACCTACAGTATACCGCATATCTTTGGACTGTGGGGGAAACCGACCGAACATGCAAACTCCACACAGAAATTCCAACTGACCCAGCCAAGGCTCGAACCAGCGACCTTCTTGCTGTGAGGCGACAGCACTACTTACTGAGCCACTGTGTCACCCCAACTGTTGAGTTTATGAACCATATTTAAACAAGTACATTATAAGTAACTAATTAAATTACCTGTAAATGAAAAGTAATCCCTTACTTTACTTTTTTTCTGTGGAAAAGTATTCTAATTACAGAAACTAGTTACATTGAAACTAAATACACCCAACACTGGTTGCATGTGGAAAAGTTATAAAAATACTCACACATTTGTGCCAGCAAATAAACAATATTTTACTTTAATTCTAACAGTATGTGGAACCATTTAAGGCTGCAAAACTGTAGAGAGTGTAGAGAACAGTTCATTTCTGTTCCTGTCAATATGATTCAGTAGCTACAAAACCCTGTGGTTATCCAGAATGGTTGTGAATCTGCTCTTTTCTCACATTCTAGTGAAAGAGGAGACATCGGAAGCTCTGTCTGTAGCACGAGGTACGAGGCGCTTCAACAGAGACTCATCGGCCTACAGCACTGCCCTGTCACCTAAACTACAGAGAACAGAAGCCCTGCCCTCAGATGGTTTGAGCCGCTCTGCTGTTATTCTATCATATTTGTGACTGAATGAATGAATGTTTGAGTGTTAACAGCAGCTGGTCTGGTTCAGATTGGCTGAACTGAAAGGAAATAATTAATCAAAAAATACAAGAAGTTCTATGATGACATTCTCACCAAACCTGTTTGAGTTTCTTCTGTTGAACAAAAAATACATTCTGAAGAATGTTGGAAACCAGTAGCTGTTGACTTCGAAAGTGCTTGTTTTTCCTACCATGGAAGACAATGGTTTATTATTAAAGGTGCTGTATGTAAGTTTTTTCTAAAGCAAAACAATACATGAATATGTTTGCAGATATTTAAGTACCATGCTAAGTGAGCATACTTGTTTATCTAAAAAACAATGTTGAAGTCAGATATTTTGCTTTGAAAATGTGTTTTCCGTGCCAAAACGCTGTCTCTGTTTTGGTCATTTTAACCTGCCCAATGCCAGTTTAGCCAATTTTATTTTAGCACCCACGGTGTTTCGCCATTTCACAGTATTTTCCCCTTCTGTGGATGTCAGTGGCTACAGGTTTCCAACATTCTACAAAATATATTTTGTGTTCAACAGAAAAGCCATGTAAAAAGTGAGTTAATGCAGAGTAAATGTTCATTTCATTATTGGGTGAACTATTTCTCTAAAGTGAATAGCTTTTCTTTGTCTCTTAATTATCTTATTAGCGACACGTAATAGAACTGTATAATGCAGACAGACTCCTAATTAAATCACCCACCTTGTAACTAATTAAGTCAGTTTTCTAAAGGTGAGAATTACCTGCCAATTTGGGCTATTTTTAATGCTGTGTGTGATTATAATTCGCCAGGCGTGGGTGTTGGTGTAAGTTCAGTGCTCATTAAATGTTCTACAGATAAAGATCATTACAGCAAATTGTAGATGGGTAATGTTTAAGATGTGTGTTAGCAACTTGTTTAGTGTTTTCACTTGTATTGGAGGACAATTATAAACTCTGGGACGTGTTACTACACGTTTCATCAGATATATATATTCTGCCGAACATAGGAATCCTGTCTTGCATTTGTTTTAGTGTGTGTTTATGTAATAGCTGAATACTGTAGGTGTGTAGACTTGTAGTCTCTAGTGTGAAAGTAAAACTGTCTATGAGGTTCTATAAGGACATAAATTGACATACTAGATTCATGTGGAGACTAAATTGCTCAGCTGTTTTATACTGTAAATTCTTTGAATCTGCAAAATAAGCAGCCACAGCTTTATTACAGTTTTTATTCAGTATTCATTTTTTCAGGTTTTTGTATTTATGTATGTATTGTAGGGTGTCTACTGGGTCTTGAAAAGTCTTTTAAAAAAATGTTTAAAAAGTCTTAAATTTACTGAAATATAGTGTTGTAGGTCTTAAATCGTTTTAAACTGGTCTTTTCCTTTGTCTAAATCGGTACAACCAGCAATCCATCTAAAAATATTTAACAAAAGTTGCATTTAATAACTCCTTAATTTGCAATGTTTTTGGTTATTTCCCTGGACTTTGAACCTCTCAGGACTGTTGCTGTCCATAGAAAGTCAGAAAGCTCTTGGATTTCATCTAAAATATCTTAATTTGTGTTCCGACCATAAACGAAGGTCTCAGAGGATTGAAATGACATGAGGACCAGCAATTAATTTCCTTCATAATGGTCTTAATAAGGTCTTAAAAGGCCTTAAATTTAAAACCTGCAGAAGCCCTGTTATGGGTTTAAATAATGTTTTTTGCTATATATGTAATGGTAGAGGAACATTTCTTTTGAAATTACAAATAAAACATTGTAATTTTTAGGTTTTTTTTTTTTACTGTAGGGCAGAATAAAATATTTAGTTTCATTTATTGTAACTGACAATCAGGTTATCAATATCAATATCACCAGATATTGATTTCTTGATCCTTCTAAAATGAAAACATCAGTATTGTGTTATCTATACATTTGGAAACATGGCAGCTTTTTGTTATTTAATGCAACAAAAAAATCTCCTAAATTACAAATAAATTATTTGAAATTTGGAAGAAACGTCAAGAGTAGTAAATAAATAATAAAACAAAAATGTTATTTTTCTGAAACACACAACTATATTTGTAAATCTAGAGATCTGTCAAGTGGCCTCTACGTATTTCCCATAGCTGTATATTAGATAATTTGCTTGTCTAATTAAGACATTCCACTTGATCGTTATTTATGACAGAAACCATCGCCCATGCTGAAAACGGTGCCTCCACAGAGCAGCAGTTCTCGGAAGAGTCAATGGATTCTGCCTCCAAATCAGTGGCCCCTCGACCCCCTGCGCACCGCAGCACATCTGAGTTTCACACCCCGACTGGCAGCAGCCCACACTACCCCTCTCACCCTCCACTGCTGCGCGGACTCTCCTCCAACCCCGCAGAGCCACGCACACACAGACGAGTGGAAGGTAGGCTATGTAAGAGCGCTTTGTTCAACACCTTCACACGTGTGTTTAAAAAAGCACAGACTTGTTTACATTCATTTTAAATGGACCAAGCATACACAGATTTATAGGAAACACTATGTAATGACTTTCATTCATAATAGACATGTTTTTCTATACTTCTTAACAGGTTTTTATTTCGTTTTCTGAAATACAAGTACTTTGTTATCGTTTGAAAGCACTGTGATTATGGGTTTGAAAATGCTATCTATATATTTTGAGGAATTTTCTGGCAGAAGGTGCTAGAAAGTATCAAAAAAGGTGATTTTGTTGAACATGCTTTCAATACAGTCAATCTGTTCGCAAATGAAAACAATAAAACTTTACAATAAGCTTGTGTTAGTTAATGCATTTACTAATATGAAGAAACAATGAACGGTACATTTATTACAGCATTTGTTCATTGTTAGTTCATGTTAACTTGCGGTGCATTTACCTAATGTTAGCAAGCATGAAATGGTAATAACGCATTAGTAAATGTTGAACTATGTTTAATAAATGCTGTGTAAATATTGTTCATTATTAGTTCATATTATTAAATACATCAACTAATGAAACCGTATTGTAAAGTGTGACCATAAAAACTTACGAATCTATTACTGAATCACTACCTCAAAAGATTTGTTCAAAAACCAACGTGTTGCACTAATGCCGAGTTCAGACTGCATGATTTTCAAAGTAGTGTCACAGATGTTTTCACTCTGCATGACTATCTGGGCTAGCGTTTTGTCGCTGCTTTGTTTACACTGCAAGACGGATCGATGACCGGGGGTTTCACACTGAATGACTTTCAAGAGTTCGCCCTTAGATATGCTTAGCGTTTATAGCAGGTTTGGCATGCTGTCCCGGGAGAGAACCCTGAGCTCGGAGATATTTGAGCCCAGGGCTCCCGCCCAGTCAATAAGCATATAAGGGGATCCGAGATCAGATAGGTCTCGAAGGCTCCCCTTTTGAAAAGAGAGGAAAAAAGGAGGAGATGGGGTGGAAGGGGGGATTCTTCCAAACCAAGATAGAGTGGTAGGGAAAAAACTGATCCATTTATAGTAAGCTTGGATCGCTCTGATTGGATTATTGCTGATTACAGATGATCAGCCAGGCGTGCTAATCATATCACGAGCTCCTCTCGAAATTAGTTTATGAAACTTCACTTCAAGAGTTCGCCCTTAGATATGCTTAGCGTTTATAGCAGGTTTGGCATGCTGTCCCGGGAGAGAACCCTGAGCTCGGAGATATTTGAGCCCAGGGCTCCCGCCCAGTCAATAAGCATATAAGGGGATCCGAGATCAGATAGGTCTCGAAGGCTCCCCAAAAATGCTATTATTAATTCGGGACAGCAGCCGTGTATTTCGAAGAATTACCCCCCAAAAAGCTAGAAAGTTGAGTATATCCGGCTGCTGGATATAGTGATTTAGGAAAAAAGCATAGGGAGCTCCTGCTGGAGCAAAGGGTGAAACGGGCTCCTGCGGGAGCCCGAGCAGGGGAGGGGGAGGGGCGGTGGTGGAGGGTGCCAAAGGGGTGGGCAGGGTTGACTTGTAGAGAGTCAAAAATAACAATGCTCGAGGAACACTCCTGACGGAGATAGAGCTGGGAAGTGACAGCACTAAATATAAATATATATGTATATATTGGAGTATATATAAATATATATATATATATCATGGGGTAATCTAGGGCCTGGAGGGGGCAATTAAAAGACTTCAGTGAGTCCGGGAAACTGCAGGGGCTTGGGTAGCAGTTCTGATAGTGGTTTACTTTACTGCAGGGGCTTGGGTAGCAGTTTTATATGCCATCTCCAGCAAGAATCATGACATGGGATTTGGGCAGTGGAGATTCTTGCTGGAGGGTGAGCGGCGAGTTGGCGACGACTCCGCGGGAGTCAATGCTCGAGGAACACTCCAAACTGGGAGATAGAGCGGGGAGTGACAGCGCTCTATATAAATATATATCTATAAACCTGGGTCCATTGATATATATATATAATGAGTTTCAGTGGCCTGGGGGGGGCAGTGACAAGACCCCTGCGGGGGTCTTAGCCCGGGGAACAGGGCTACTTTGGCGGACTCTAACTGGAGTCTGGGGAAAGGGGATTTGGATGGTGAAGACTCCTGTTAGAGGGTGACGGGCGGGTTAGGTGCTCAAGGAACACTCCAAACTGGGAGATAGAGCGGGGAGTGGCAGCACTATATATAAATATATATCTATGTATTTGCATATATAGATATATATATATAAATAGGATGAGGGTTGCTAAGGCCTGGGAGGGGCAATGAGGTGACTTCTGTGGGGTTCTGGCTCGGGGTAAACTTTTGCAGGGTTTGAGCCTTGGGGGGGGCAGGGTCCGGCAGGAGTCAGGACATAGGATGGGGCGGTGTGGACTCCTGCGGAAAAGGCCAGGGGAGGCGGGGTGACCAGGGGGCTTGGAGGAACTCCAATTGCTACGTGACAGGGGGAGAAAGCCGAGTACTACTCAGGCTAGAAGGCAGCAAAAAGAAGAGAGGGTGGCTGGGTCATGCCCTTGCCCTTGAGTAGTTGCTGGCTGGCAGCTGGTGAGGGTCATCAGGGCTTATTTGGGGTGCCCTTGGCGAAGACAAGTAAGTCTTTGGGGCAATGGATGACCGCCTTCCCAGAGTCTGGATTTGTTTTTGTTGAAGTGCCTTGTCCTTCTGTGGTGTCTGCCCCCATTCTGAAAAAGAGTAAATACACATGGATCAAGTTGAGTCATCTATAAATGAAGAGAAGGGGTTGTGGGGGCAGTAATGGGGGGGGGGGGGGATGTGCTGGCAGAAGGGGAATAAGGCTCGGCAGAGCGTCTCTGCTTTTCGCAGAGGTGCAGTGGTAGTCAGCACTGGTGCATTGTGAGTGTTAAATATTGCCAGTAGTGGTATGTAAAGAAGCGAAAAAGGGGTCAGCTAGAACGCCACTGCAGTAGCAGTGGTGCTATGTGTGGGTGTAGCTCGACGAAGCATCTCCGCTATTGCAGAGGTGCAGTGGTAGTCAGTATTGGAAGTTATGGAAGTTGACACATGAAAGTAAAAGCTGTCAGTAGTGATGTGTAAAGGTGAATGAATGGATAAGGGCTCAGCTAAAGTGTCACTGTGATTGCAGTGGTTTAATGGGTGAGTGTAGCTCAGCGGAGCATCTGTGCTGCTGCCGAGGTGCAGTGGGTCAGTATGGGACATATGTGCTCCCACCAGCATATGCTGCTGTATTTATGAGGGGGGGTGTGATAGTGGTATTGGAAAGCAAGTATATTTGAGCTGGTTTGGAGCTTCACTGCTGCAGCGATTAAAGCTCAGGGCAACCCCTAAATAGGGCCAAGCTGTGGTGAGAGTAAATGGAAGGGTTTGAGTTAGGAGGAAACTATAAAAATGCAGAAATAAGGGAAATGATAGTGAAAGAGCTTGTATGTTAATGGGATGGGGGGGGGGGACAGCAGAATAAAGCTTATGCTTAGAATGCATGTGGGAGAAAGTCAGCTGGAGAGGGTTAGCTGGGTGGAATAGCTCTACTGTGGTGTAAGGAAGCTAAGGGGGTTTAATATGGGTGTGTGGGGGAGGGGATGTCAAAATGTGTATAGAATGTCCTGTGTGTAATTGATCTTGTTTTGCTATGGGTAGTAAAGTACAAGAATTCCTTCATCCCACAAAGTTAGATCAGATAGGGGAATTTGGGATAAAAATTATGTCAGATTGAAACATCTCAAACTGTGAGAATATGGCATTGAGGGCCTGAGCTGTGTGAGTGGGAATACATTCACGCTCCATGCAAGGATGCATTTAGAATGGATGTGGAATGTAACAGGCTGGATGAGGGTCAGATTCTGCGGTTAGCTTCTCCATCTCTGAAAAACACTAGAAAATCGGAAATGAAATGTTATACAACATGGTACATGTACAGCAGACATAATGAGTTGTTTTGGCTGATATCAGGGTGAGGCATCTTAAAGGGACAAGTGCAATTATGATTTTACACGCTTTGTTAATGTGTGCTACAATAGTTTGTAGTCAAAATGTGCAAGGATAAAAAGGTGGGCCTTCGTTCCCTTGCAGGGGGGCAGATGAATGGAGAGCTGGTGGTCCTGGAAGTACCTCTTGAAGACTGAACCAGCGAAGTAATAGCAGAGTTTAAGTTTAAACCCCTTTGTGTCATAGAATTGTTCAACAACAAAGCAAATCTATCTAACGTTGAGTCGATGGATGAAACAATCACTGCATTGTCAGAAACACCCTTCTTCCATTCATATTAGGCAAGCAAAAGGTTTGTCTTTGTAAATTTTTTTTTTTTTTTTAAAGTTTTTTTTTTATTATTTTTTTTTTTTTTTTTTTTTTTTTTTTTTAAATATTTTTATATTTTATTTATTTATTTATTTATTTTCCCCTTCTCTAAAACACTGAACTTGAAACTTAAATCCCCACATGGTATCCGGAATAAATGTTTATCGTGGGCTTGTTTTAATCCATGATAAAATAGCGTTATATTTGGATAAACTGACGAGCAAATCTGGCCCAGTTCATTCACAAGGCTTTTTCACGGCGTCCATTCATAAAACTGTCATGGGCGAGACCATCTCAAGTTGGAAGCTCATTGGATGTTGACGCTTCTTTAGCTATTGGTTCAAAGGAGTGTCAATCAAAGGTCGCGGCCACTTTATTGGCCCAATGTCACTGTTTATATTGTGACCAGACTTGATGTTCTAGTGAACGCGCTTCAGCGATCAGCTTGGATTCAACCGGGCGTTTCATGAAGGTTTGTCGGCGTATGAATATACTGCGGACTAATGTTTTCCGGATTATATTTCGTGGACCCTTGCAGTCTGGTTGCTTCAGCTGTTGGAATATTATGCATCTGTGGACTGGCAGGAGGTTTGAGGTAAGTTTTTGGGTTGAAATCATTCTATTCACGCTGGTCTCGTCTTCCAGATTATTTATAAAATGTTTTAGTTGGAGAGTACTTATTTTGCGGGGCTTCTCCTCAAGCATGCGATGTACTGTACTGCGGGTTAAGTCCGGCTTTTTTGCATAGGCTTGGATCGCCGGCGTCTTTGAGTTTAGTCGGGGTTGTCTTTTGAGAAGCATATTGAAGTAGAAGGCGGAAGAGCTGGTGGGCTGGCATCTTGCGGGGCTCGATTGCTGGCGAGGCTGAAGTGTCGGCAATTTCATTATGTTGCTGTGATGAAGCTGGGGTGGTCCTGTTTTCTTAAAAACGTGGTCTGGATGATTTCCTGTTTGGTGCTGTACTTTGTGTAGCCTTTTTTGATTGTCCGGGTTGAGAAAGTTCAGTTTGAGCGTTGGATAGCTGGGGATAGAGGACGTGTCCATGGTGGGCGGAGTCTGAGGAGTAATGGCGGAGTACAGCTTATGAGATCGGCTTTATTGCATCGTGGTGGGACGGGAATACCGGCGTCTGAAAGATGTTTACGGAGTTCCAGGATGGTGATTTTATTGGAGACATGGGATGACGATCTGGCGGAGGCATCGGAGGAAGCTGGTGAAGGTAGGTGGCGGCTTGGCGATGGTGAATTCGGGCGGAGTTGTGTTATCGCCGCGCGGCCTGCCTGGGGCCTCGAGTCTTTTTGGTGATGGGGCTGCCTGTCGTTGCGCCGCTGCGGGCGTGTCGGAGAGAGCCGAGTTCTCACTGGTTGTCATGGCGGCGTAGTTGTTGTTGCTGTTATTTTCCATTTTGTCGGCGTCAATTCTTGTTGAGAAGTATCTTGGTTGTCTGACTGGTTGGTTGGATTGTTTGTTTTGGTAGTTGGTTGGCTGGTAGGCTGCTGAGGCGCGTTGCTTAGCTTGTGGTCTTCCAAACCAAGATAGAGTGGTAGGGAACAAACTGATCCATTTATAGTAAGCTTGGATCGCTCTGATTGGATTATTGCTGATTACAGATGATCAGCCAGGCGTGCTAATCATATCACGAGCTCCTCTCGAAATTAGTTTATGAAACTTCACTTAAAATACAAAGAATCGCCAACAACTTTGTCCAAACTACGTCTCACAATCAAAAACACATAGTATATCTTTTGATATTAACTACATAATGATAAAGAAGTCTTTAATGGGGTAGAAAATGTGCGTATTTGCTCACCAGGAAATTTGTCATTTCTGCTCAACTTTTTTTTTTCCGACCCGGTTGTGGTTTTTGCTCGAATTACGAGTCTTACAAGCATGGGTGCTCCTGCCAAATTTACACTGTTTTTTTCCCTTCCATTTCTTGGGTCCAAATAAACTGAAAATGAGCACTTTTACCTTTTTCCCCAACCTCCCGCTGGCCTGCAGGTAACCACACTAGTGTATGCTGCTCTCTCATTGGCTGTAGGTGTTCGCCGATGTTATTTTCAGTCAAAACTCATTTCACACGGCATGACTTGAATCGCCGACAGCTCCAGATATTTAGCACACAAAATATCTCAAGGCATCGACAACTGCTCGGTGATTCTTTCAGATCACGTCCTGGATAATTCACACTGTGTGATTGTCACTCGCGTGCACGAGCACCGATTTGCCTGTGATTTCAGACATTTGACGGCAATTTCTCAAAACCTGTCGGAGAGTCAAAATCGGAGTTAAAATCACGCAGTCTGAACTCGGCATAAGGAAGTGCTCTGCTCCAGCTTAATTTAGAACTACTTTGTTGACAAAAAAGCCTCTATATATCATTTTTGTTTGTGCTCGCCGATATTTGTAATATTACTTGGCTATATCCTATATTATAAGCATACACAATTATTCATACACAAGTATGTATATTAATTAGAAATAAAAAATTTTCATAGATCATTGTTTCATGTGGCTGAAAATGACACATTTTGATAATTCATTATATATATTAATGCTCACTTTTATTACTTAATTTTAAACTTTGAGACTGTGTTAGTAAATGTTTTAAAAAGCTTTGCAAAGGCTTTTTGAGTTGTTTCACTTGTTCTCCAAAAAGTGATAACCTACATTTGAATTAATTGAATTTTTCTCAAATCAATTTATTTTGTGCCAGTTTTGGCATTGCTGTAGTGTTTGAGTCCTAAAAGCAGAACAGATTTATTGTCAGAATGCTTTCAGTCTGGCAGCTTGGCTTACGCGATCACCGCTGCTGTTCAGAGACTTAGATCTATTTCTATCATGGGATAAAAACCCATATCAGTTCCGCACAGAATGCCTGTGTGAGGACCAGATGTATTTTCTCTAATCAAATGTCAAGTGACACAATAGGCTTCGATATGGATTAAAGCCTGTTAGCGGCTCAGGGGCCCGTATTTATTTAAATAGCATCGGAGAATGAGAGTGATGCTTAGGGTTCGGTCTTATTTCCGATTCTTAAGAGACTGAGATCAAGAGACTGACCTTAGACCAGCATTCCTTTTCAAGAGAGCACATGCATTTCCAAAAAATATATATGTCTGTTGAGGCAGACAGAGAAGAGGATGGACATAAAATTGATTACTTTGTTATTCTAAAACACAATGCTTAAAGACAGTATTATGAATATACTGTAATGAGTTTTGAGTTTTTGAAATCTATATAATAATAACAATAATCATCGTCATCATCATCTACATTCTACTTTTTAGTTGGCTCACACAAAATCTGCACACGCAGAAATCGACAGATTTTATTTATTTATTTATTTATTGCGCATTTGAGTCTTTGAGTCTATTCATTTACTTGTGTAAATGTGTGTACATTTTATTTAGTTTGTAAATTAGTTTCAGTAATAATATTGACTAATATTAAAGTGTTCATATGATTTATTTACAATACAGTTTGTAAAGTACTATTTTCTGTCTTTTAGGAGAAATAGTAAATGAGAGGTTTGCTTTGTTACCAATCTAATTCAATCTAAGTCAATCTAATTGGATTTGCATTGTAAACATTAAATACAAGTTAAAAAGGTTTATTTTTTATTTCATATATTACGTTTTTAGTTATGATACATAAATCCGCAGATTTTTTTTTACAAATTGAGTACAAAAATGTCCCTAGATTCTGTCTGGTCCTTGGCAAAAGCCATTACACTGTAATTGTTGTGTGCTATTAGAATATTGTTATTTTAGCATTTCTGCCCAATATAAGCAGGTAGTACTTAATTTAAAATGGAATGACATTTAGGCTGCGTCTGAAACCGCCTACTACTCAGTAGGTACTGCATTTGAATTGAAACGTACTACTCGGCCGTTAGAAAAGTGCGTTCTATACAGTATGAATGGAATTCGGACATACTACATCCGCCATTTTGTCACGGTCACGTGACCTACCTGTGTCACTTGCGTCGCTTCACTCCCATTCATGAATTCTCTTGCGGGGCATCATGGGATAGCGCAGCGTGCATGGGATGCGCACTTCAGAATCTCACCGGAAGTAAGTCATCCGGGTACTTCTCGCATACTGATTTTCGAATTCTATGAATTCGGACATACTACTCGGCACGCATACTGATTTTAGCGTACTGTATAGTATGGAAGTATGTGGTTTCGGACGCAGCCTTAGTGTGATCACCTATTATTTTAGATATTTTAATGAGTAGAGGTCAGTATAATAACATTTATATATCTGTTACACTGAATGACAATGGAACTTTTTATTTTCACCCTTACTAATGACATTTTACTTTCACAAACGTTATTGGACACATTAAAATATACATTTGTGTTTAATATGCTTTCTATGCATATAAAAACATTTTGATGCAGACTGAGAATTCTATGAACTGTAGGATCAGTTGCCTCTACTTGTCATATCAATAAAAGAACAGTTGTTTTTCCTACACTGTAAAAAAAAGAACATGTTGCTCACTTAAATTAAGCTGAAACAATTACATTTTATAAGTAATTTAAACTTTACTTAAAACATCAAGTTAAATTTTGTTCAACTTAACTGAGTTAACCTGATTAACCTTCTAAATCAAGTTAAAGTAATGTAACAGTGTAGTTTCTCATTCAGATTTCTTCCTGATAGTCTAATAAAAAAAAATACAAATGAATTAGGCCATCCTTGTTTTTTCAGAAAATGTACACACTGTGCACAGTATACATATTTAGATACCACAGCAATTCGATGAAAAGCGTGTTAGAATGCTGCTTTTGAACAGGTCTGCATTTTGTAACTGTCTATGCATCGTGGTGCCCTCTAGTGGGAATTATCCAAATGTGAAAATAAATCCAAGTTGTTTATTGGCATATCAGTCTATTAGGGTCTTTGATTTTACATTTTCACACCCATAAAATATAACGGTTAACAAAATAAACAGTGACTAGTTGCTTAACACGTCAATCAGACCTTATAAACTTATGGCTATACTACAAAATGATAACTGCAATTACATAATTATACAGTTGAAGTCAAAATTATTTAACCTCCTGTGAATTTTTTTTTCTATTTCAATTATTTCATAAAATGATGTTTAACACAGCAAGGAATTTTTCACAGTATTTCCCATATTTTTTTTCCTGGAGAAAGTCTTATTTGTTTATTTCGGCTAGAATAAAAGTTTTTGTTTGTTTGCTTTTTACCATTTTAAGGTCAGTATCATTAGCGCCCTTAATCATATTTTTCAATTGTCTGCAGAACAAATCAGTTATACATTGACTTGCCTAAATACCCTAACTTAACCTAATTAACCTTGTTACGCCTTTATTTTGCACTTTAAGCATCTTGAAAAATATCTAGTGAAACATTATGTACTGTCATCGTGGCAAAGATAAAATAAATCACTTATTAGAAATGAGTTCTTAAAACTATTATGTTTAGAAATGTGTTGGAAATGTGTTGGATGTCTTTCTGTTAAACAGAAATTGTGGAAAAAATATACGGTGGGACTAATAATTCTGACTTCAACTGTATTTATATTTTCTCAAACCTGAGATTTTTGCCACATTTTCTTAAACAGTGTTGTGTTTTCCAGCTGCTAGCTCAACAACTGGTCCTGACCATCAAGCAACAGAGAAGGATCCCTCTAAAACATCCAATAAGAGTCCGTCATCCTGGAGTATAGAGGAAGTGATGCAATTTGTGCGAGATGCCGATCCACAAGCACTGGGTCCACATGCAGAGCTCTTCAGGAAACATGTGAGAGATCATTGACTTGTTTCTTTTTTTTTTTTAATCTTATAAATGAGCATGGATTTAGAAGCATTATTTTCAATGGTGAAAAGAGTACTGAAAATCGCAGTACCATTACTTTCCCAAAAATGTAGTGCAAGTAGAGTAAAAGTATCTGTTGTAAATATTACTCAAAGCACGAGTAATGCGGCGGTCACACTAGAGTTTGAGCATGCAAAATTCTGTCATATGGCACTGCGAAAAGGGGCAGGATTAAATAAGTTGATTAGACATTAAAAAAGTGAGCGATTGGTCCATATTTTACATTTCTGTACAGAGAGGTCATGTTTTTATTTTGGATTGATTTCATGCAGTCATGTGATGCGATTTCACAGGTCGGAGTTCACCAAGCTTGAACTTTCTAACGCAGCAAACTGCGTCACACAAGCTTGCGTTTCCAATCTGCTGCATTCACAAACGTATGAATGGAAGTCTAAGGGGCAAAAAGTGCTATGTGACCGCAGCTTAAAAAGTAGCCCTTTTAAAAGTACTCAAGAGTAGCGAGTATTACACAGTGAAAGTTTGATGCATTTACATGCAATTTGTGCGTGTGTGAAAAGGTAACATTCTGTAGTGTATTTAGTTATTGTTTAAGGCCATTTCAGTCACATACTGTAAACATCCCTTATCTTCTCATCAGTAACATACAATCTAAACAATGCGTGGGTCATTCTCCCATTCTCTGGGACGGTTATTGCGTGTGATAATTTTGGACATCATCTTGGATACTTTTAATGCTTCTGTATGGTTTGCTGCATTTATTAAGCCTCCATGTCTTGTGGTTGTTCTGTGTGGTGCAGTTTAGTTTCTGCGTGATTTTGTTTGGACAGGAATTATAGGACCAATTTTTCTACTTTAGCCAATCCGTGTGTGTTTGATTAGGGTTGGAGAAAAACTGTGCAGAGCTGTGGCCCTCCAGAAATTGAGCTTAAAACCTATGCCATAGACTGTTAAAAAAAAAGTAGTGACTGGAGATTGATGGAAAATAGTGCAGTAAAAGTACCGACAACACACTAAAAATGTACTCAAGAGAAAGAAAAGTACACATTTAACTAAAACTACTTAGAGTAGTTTTTCTCGGGAATTGGAATTTACTGAGTATTTGTAATGTGTTACTTTACACCACTGATTATATTATGTACTATTTATTATAATGGTTCGATTGCTCTGCTTTTCCACAGGAGATTGATGGCAAGGCGTTGATGCTTTTACGGAGTGACATGATCATGAAGTACATGGGGCTGAAACTGGGGCCTGCTCTCAAACTTTGCCATCACATTGAGAGACTCAAACAAACAAAATAGTTGCTGGAATCTTCTATACAGCGAAGCCACTAGAGGAAAATGCAGGATTGCTCAGTTTCCAAGTTGATAACCATAGACTTTGCTCAAGATACAAGGATATTTATTATTATGGTCAAAGGTCCAACATGCCGACTTGAGCTCGATGGATTAAATAGTGGGGATAAACTGACAAGTGGGGAAAAATGAATACAAAACCACAACCAGACTTTCCAAACGGCCTAACTATGAATGGACATATGAAATGTACCTGCATTTGCTACAAGGATGTTGACTGACTTCAGTGAAAAGCTGCAGCTACAAACCTCAGTACCTCAGATGCTCTGCGTTTACAGACAATGGTGGACAAAGCTAAATCCCAAAGGATTTGACTGTGTTGTTGTTTATGTACTGTGTCCAGTACTGTATACACTCACGGACCGCTTGACAAACATTGGATTTCCACTGTATTTTACATTCATCTGATTAAGATGTATTATGCTTTGGACATCATCTATGAAGGATTTTGGTGCTGGCCAATCTAATTTCATTTCATCATTCACCATTTGGCGTAGTATTTGTTTAATCTGTTTTTTTTTTCGGTCACATTGCAATTGAAATACACAATCATATTTCAAACTGTACTGCTGTATCACAAAGTAGCTGAGAAACAATAAATGTTGTTTTTATGACAAGCCAAAAAGGGTTTTGCTATGGTCTATAAAAGGCACAGCTTTTGATAGCACAAGCATTTAGTTCTGACTGTTACTGACAATTAACTATGGCTGTTTAACTTGTGATAATCACTCAGGACATTTGTACAATACATTTTCATCCATTCATAATTCGTTACCAGTTTATTCCTTCTAATAACCGAATATGTCCACACCAGCACTTCAGGAGACCCCAGTGAAGCACACATAATAATGTCACATGGTCATGAAATTGCGAGGTTTATCTGCATGGTGAATGAGATTGATGTGCGGAGCATGCAGCAATCCCAGATAAGTGTTTCTTTTGTTTTGTGTGTGTCATACAGATGTGAATTTAGTTCAGTGTTCTATCATTTTGTTATTTAATAGGTAGAAACTGTCCTTTTTTGAGTGCATTGTGTATGTTTATATAATTGATCATCAGTTTTTGGAGCTTTTTGTTATAATACACATTTATAAGCATACATTTTAGCTCCTTTTAGATACACTGTATTTACTTTGCTCTTATACTCAGGTCGAAAGTTTGTATTTACTTATTTGAACATTTTTCTACCATTTGAATAAATAATTGCATTTATAAAGTTGTCATGTTTCACAGTATTTTCACTGGAAAGGCATTACCTTATTAAATGTTACGCTTTGCCCAAAAGAAATGTACTGATTTAATTTGGTATAGATCTTCTGATTTCTTGATATTAATAATTTATTAATTTGAATCACGTGTGGGCGGCATGGTGGCACAGTGGTTAGCACTGTCGCCTCACAACAAGAAGGTCGCTGGTTCGAGTCCTTGCTGGGTCAGTTGGCATTTCTGTGTGGAGTTTGCATGTTCTCCCCATGCGTTTCCTCTGGGTGCTCTGGTTTCCAACACAGTCCAAAGACATGTAAGTGAATTGAATAAACTAAATTGGCTGTGTATGTGTGTGCATGCGAGAGTATATGGGTGTTTTCCAGACAGTACTGGCTTGCAGCTGGAAGGGTATTCACTGTGTAAAACATTTGCTGGATAAGTTGGTGGTTCATTCTGCTGTGGTTACCCCTGATGAATAAAGGGATGAAGACGAAGGAAATTGACAATGAATTTGTATCACGTTATGGTAATGTGGGTTTAAACATGTTCCGTCAGCTACAGATTGCATATTAATGTCCCATTTGGAGCATGAAGCACAGCTAATAAAATGTACACTCATCTCCACAACAACACATTACCAATCAAAACCTGCAGTTTTGTTGTCTGCTGCTTTTAAAGCTCAAACTCATTAAAGCAGACTAGATCCTAATTGATTCTTTTAATGTAGGATGGATTCTGATTGGCTGTCAGACTCAATCAACTGAGAAAAAATCTTAAGTATAAGTTATTGTGCTTTCATAGTTAAAAAGCTAAATATAGAACCCGGCCCTAATATTGGACTTTTAGGAGCAGAAGACAGTTCTTGCAGTAGAAACCAAACACAAGCAATTCTGTTTTTATGTGTATTGCAAAAAAACTCATTTTACTAATGTGGAAGTCTGAAGCTGAAATTTGAAAATGTGGGCTAGAGAACTTAGAAATATCTTGCACTTGGAAGAATTGAAATTCACGCTAAATAACAAATTGTCCATTTTTAGCAAGATTTGGGAGCCATTTAAATAATTTTTGCAGACAGACTGTACGGACAGATCTTTTGCATGACTATTATACACTAAATAATAATTATTTTTTAATTTCATTATTTATTTTATAATTATCTTATAATTATTTTATAATTTCTCTTTAGGTTTCATTGTCCATGTACACCTTGCTTCAATTTTTTATTTTTGTCCCTGCCAGATCCGTATTATGATTGTAAATTATATTTATGTGTGCCTTTTGTTTAATTTTTATGAACTTTCCATAAACATTTTGATTAATGTTAGTAGGGTGGTAGGGTTTTGAGTTCCTTTTGTTGTAAGCTAAATTCATGATGTATGGTCTATCTCTTTCTAGTAAAGATTTAGGCAGTACTGTATATATGAAGGTTTTCTTTTCAATGAAAAAAAAAAGCAAAATATAGTTATAGAAGCACAATATAGTGTTACAGATTGTGGTCACGCTTTATTTTAAAGTGTGATTCTTGCATCTAACAAACCATTAACTATGACGTTTAGTTCAAAATAACAATTTGCTGCTTATTCATATTTATTAAGGAGTAGTAGTTGGGTTTAAGGAGTAGTTAGATATTGGTAGGGCCACACGAAATCTGCGCGCACAGAATTCTGCAGATTTTTAGCCCATCATTGATTCTGTTTATTTACTTGAGTAAATGTGTGTAAATGTATATTTATTCAGTTTTTAAATTAATTTCAGTAATAATATTGACTAATATAAAAAAAAATATTTATTTACAATACAGTTTGTAAGGTAATATTTTCTGTATTTTTGTAGATATTTTATACGAGAGACTTGCTTTGTTTACCAAATAAAGTAGATTTAATTAGATCCCCATTGTAAACATTAAATAAAAGTTAAAAATGTATTACTTTTTATGTCATATGTTAAAGTTTTAGTTATCATACTCACAAAATCATTCTGCATAAATCCGCAGATTTAAAAAAAAAATTGCGCAGAAATAGCAAAAAATGTCCGCAGATTCCGTCTGGCCCGAGATATTGGGTAGGATGAATGTAGAGATGTAAGGTAGGGATTTAGAATAAGATCATGCAGAATATGTACTTTATAAGTACAAATAAACTGCCAATACATTAATAATAGTCAGGTTAAAATTGAGATTTTGTACTTAAAGAGTTACCTATTTTTAGACTGATACTTAGGCAGCTAAATCCCATTTTAGCCATCTATACTGTGATAAATGCTTAATTAAACTTGTTTGTCTAGTCTAGTCCCCTCTCTCCCAAAAGATTTTTAAAATAATCTGCAATTACAAAAGTTAATTAAATGCAGTGTGCCTCTACATTTCATCAATTATCCAGGCTGAAAAGAAGCCAGATGTTGTTTCTTATACGGAGGAGTGTTTCTATACATGTTTGGTGATCCTTGTCTTTTGAAATGTGGTTCACTACAAAGAGGGTGAACTCTGAATGATCTCCTAGAGCAGTCTGGTATCACAGCATTCTGGCTCCCGTCTGGTTTTGTGGCTGAGTTTATTATGTAGTCCCGTGAGAAACCTCTCCGTTTGTCAGAGAAAGGAAGTGTTTCTGTGGTTGACACGATGACTGTTTGAGCGGAGTGCACAGTCCTGTCATTGTAATCCCCATACTTTGAACGCATGATGTTATTGTCTTTGCTTTCATGAGTTGTCCTTTTGTATTGTCCGCTCATGCCATCATGCCAGTGATCCTGAGGTCTGGTATTCGAGTTTACAACAGACAAATCTAGTGGCAAGTTTAGAGAAGCAGATAGTGGATGTTCATGTTTGGTCTGAGTTGCCTTAAAAGAAAGGTCAAGCACCTCGTCCTGAGAAACTGATGGGGTTTGTGAATACATTCTATCGGTGCAGCAAGAGATTGTAGATGAGATCTGTGTACTTATGTCAATCATAGACTCAGTTCTGGAGGATTTAATGAAAGTGTTTGAGTGTAAACTTTGAGGGATTTGGATAGGGATTGGTATTGGTATGGGTAAAGGCACTGGTAATAGAAACACAAGTGGATAAGGAACCAGCAAAGTAGCTGGAGGGATTATTGAAGCCATTGGTGCACTACTGGGCTGAACAGGCTGATGGAGTAGGAGGTTCGAAGTTAAAGGGATTGACTGTTCTTGGCCAGTCATTTGACAATCTGATGAAGCATAATTGCTCAGAGAAGGTACTAAAGTTTGTAAACGTGTGCCAACATTAGAACCTTGAATCACTGAAATGTCTGTGTTGTAAACTAAAGCTTTTGATTGACTTGAAAGCAGGCTTTCGCTCGTCTGAATACTGTCAAGTGGATAAGAGTGCAAAGTAGGTAGAAGTTGAGAGTTCAAACACAGATCCAAGACCATGGAGATCGTGTTTGAATCAGACACAGTCCAGGATGATGGTTTTGTTTCAGCAAGCAAATCCTCACTTATCTTATGGTGAACAGGGAGTACAAAGGGTCTGTTTCCATTACAGAGAGAGTGCAGAAAAGATGTGGCCAATTTGAGAGCAAGATTTATTGAGTGTTCATTAGGAGAACTGAATTCAGGTGATGTTTTTGTGGTTTGTTCTTTGCTATTTGAACAATCTGATCCATTGCAGTCTGTTTTTTCAGTTTTGGTCTGATACTTTTTTACCTCTTTTGTTTGAAGGTCCTCCATCGAAGACCATTAAGGCTTGAAGTTTCCATTCAATGAGAAGTCAAACATCAGAAATGTCCTCTAAGTGTTCCTGGCAGAGGAAAAAAGAGGCATTTGACATCAAAACAATGTTTTTGTGTTGCTTGTCAATAGATGACTTGAGCGAGTGATATGTCCTAGCACAATATAAACAGAAAAATTGTTTATAAATTCTGCTTTTCATTAAAAACGAATCTCAAGGACAACATAGTGATCTGCTTCGTTGAGTGAAAATTTTTTCCAGGATATTGTCTCCCTTACTAACTTACTCTGAGGACAAGCAGGGCAGAAAGTTATCCATGATAAACAACATATCCCTTTAGCACGCACATAAAAGCATAAACATTTCATAGACCAATCTCACTGAGAAACAACTGGTGGACATTATATGTACAGAAACAAATGTACACATTTATTTAAAAATATATGAAGTGATCAAAGACGATCATACTAAAAGTGTTACAGACGATTTTGTTGTCGTCATTTACTCAAGTAGTTATTTACGATGTTACTAGAATTGTTAGTAGCAAATTGAGCACATGGTTAGCTAATGCTTTTTATTCTTTAGCAGAACATTAATGAAGATTTTCGACTTGGATTGTGGTCTTTGTTCATATATTAAAGTCAATTGAATGTCTTTAACTGTAAAATATAAATAAACAGCAATCCCCTATCACTTTTGAAAGCATTGTGGATCACAGAATGCAACTTTAAAATCAAGTAATTCATGAGTTTGACAACAATAAGAGCAATAAATTCTTCCCGTTTTCCCTCTTGTTAGCAGTACAGAGTTTCCATACTGGAAACAGGCACAAAATCATTCCCACTCCTCAAATGGTGTGTGCAGTGGAGGAAGAGGTTAAGCCCAGGGTAATAGGCCCATATGTCACTGTTTAGAGGAAAACTGCAATATTTTAGTGGCTGTGGAGCCTGCAGTGCATCTGTCTCTGGAGAACACACACACACATTCAAATTAGGCAACATCCCTAAATGACAGTATGTGGGCAATTTCCAGTGCAATAATGTAATGATGAACAGTTGTTATACAAATGGCAGTCAATATGACAAAAACCAGTTACTACACTTGCTATAAACTCGGTTAATTTTCATAAGGACATGCATGTTTCTAACCTTTCATCAGTGGTACTGTGTATTTTTTTCTGTTTTGAATATAAATGGTCTTTACATGCAGCACAAAGTCCTTGATAAGCTGCAAGCCACTCTTGTGTTGTTTCTGTCTTTTGTCTATTCTTCTATCTGTCTTGTCTTTCTGTCATTTTTGCAATTTTATTCTTTTTATTAATAATATTTACTCAGTCACAACATTGCAACTAAATTAAGAGTGAAACAGCGTGACCAATGAAGCAAATGCTCCAAAAACTTGCTGGCAGTGTATTTAAATTCCCAAATGAATCACAAATTTTAGTGAAAAGTGTCAGTTAATTTAGTTAAAGTGTCAACCATTTCGCTATTTGTTTAAACCTTTGTTAAATAAACACCATTAAAAAGCTTGCAAAGAAAACTTTGGATCTTGAGCAGAGAAATTACAAAGTCACTCACAGGCTCCAAAGACCAAAATGGTAAAAAAAAAAAAAAGAGAGAAAAATTATGAATATTTAAAAATATTTCACACATTTTATGCCATTACTCTGCCTGTAGTTAGTTTCGTTTTACTTGTTCGTATGCAAGTAAAGTATCTATTTAATGTATATACCCTACATTACTCGGGATAATAATATAATTTTGATGTTTAAGACAAACATTGTTTTTTGAATCTGCCTGTATGCTGACATATAGGCATTTGTGCTACCATGCTGGCAGCTAGCTCTCTGCAACTCTCACATGGTCGCCCACTGAAGCCAAGCAGGGCTGTGCCTGGTTAGTCCCTGGATGGAAGACCACATGGGAAAGCTAGGTGGTGTTAGTGAGTCCAACAGGGGGGCGCTCAACTGCGGTCTGTGTGGGTCCTAATGCCCCAGTATAGTGAAGGGGACTCTATACTGCACAGTGAGCATTGTTTTTCGGATGAGACGTTAAACCGACGACCTAAATGAGATGTTAAAAATCCCAGGATGCTCATTGAAAAAGAGTAGGGGGTTAACTCTGGCCAGATCTGCCCATTTTCCTCTGTCCATCATGGCCTCCAAACCATCCCCATATCATAACTGGCTTAATCACTCTGTCTTCTCTCCACCAATCAGCTGGTGTGTGGTGTGTGGTCTGGCGCAATATGGCTGCCGTCGCGTCATCCAGGTGGATGCTGCACACTGGTGGTGGATGAAGAGATCCCCCCATTGTGTAAAGCGCTTTGAGTGTCTAGAAAAGCACTATATAAATGTAAGGAATTATTATTATTATTAAAGTGACTGTCACCAAAAGGGCACAATTAGGATCAAAGCCTAAAATGGACAGTTTCAAAGAGTTATAAAAACATTCACATACACGCTCGAGGGACATCCAAGACTTATTTTACATATGGAAAGAATATATCACTGATTTTGGGACACATCTTAGAATCTCTTCTAAAAGATTCAGAATGCTCCTATAGGCAGTTGTTATGTTTTAGGAAATTTAATGCACGTACGCTTTTGATTAGCATTAATATAAACGACTAACACTGAGCAGCTGTTTTTTGCTAAATTGCAGAGATCAAATCTGAATGATGCGGACAGGCCTTTCAAACTATCATACGAATGTCTTGAATGCTTTGACAATTCAGCAGCGGGTTTTAATGTTAACGTGAATCACATACAGTCAAAAAAAAAAAGAAATTCCCCGTTTCCAGTCTTACGTACACAGTGTATTAAGTGGCTCAAGGAAAAAGTCTTTTCAAACCAGATTAATTTATTCTCGCAAGACTTTCATTGTGGCCCCCACAAGTTTATTACTTTTGTGCAACTAAATGTTTACTCCATAGACAAATAGATGGATTACAAACCAATAAACGCTGTGTGTCAGAGGAGAAAAGTTCAGATCCTTTTCCATTTGCCAGATTGGTTTAAACTTTATTTTCATACGTTCCCTTTAGCTGAAGAGATCCAGTTTAACTTTAAGAATTTAGGGACACAATTTTCTTTATTAATATATTTCTAGGTGTGGTCTGTCAACTAAAATTTAATAGCCCAAAACTAGACTAGTCATCTTACACACAGGACTGAATGAATCTGTCTTTTTTTTCATAGTTTAGTTTAGTTTATTTGTTTACAGGGTCAATGCACATTAATAAACATTGCAGTAAAATGTGCCAGAATTAGCCAAGAATGGCTATTTTTCATCTGTAGACCCCTTACAGACTGTTAAAAAAAAAAAAGTCACACCTAAAATAGAAGCATACACAGCATAATAACATAGAATACATTATCATATATAAAATACAGTAAAAAGAGTAAAAAATCAGAAACAGATTGATGGCAGCAGAAGAAGACAAATGCCATGAATAAACAATACAAATAAGTGTCAAAAAATACAGCACTAATGCTGACAACTCTGATTTGTCAATAACCAATTTTTAACATGAATCTGAAAAGAACGAAAAGTAAGTGATCTTCTAATTGTCGGTGGGATGGAGTTCCATTCCCTAGCAGCTTTCACTAAAAATACAGACTGACTGAATTTATTTAATCTGTGTATTAATTTAATCTGTGTATTTGATGAATAGACTAGTTTTGGGCTATTAGATTTTGACTGACAGCCCAAATTTAGCCTGGCTTCAGCAAAGTGGTCTACACTGTGAATTTGAGCAATAAATGCAATAAATTACATGAATTGAGTTCCTTTAAATTAACTTTTGATTGAAAGTTTATCGCACTTAATAGAAACAAGTTACGTGAACTCAAAATCTGATTGTATTAGAACTTAAACTGAATGAGTTAACTTGCATATTTTTAGAATGCTTTGTGCCAGAGTGGAAAATAAATGTAAAAATAAAAAGTGTTATTGTGTATTTTAGCACAAGATTATTATAGGGAGACATGAATTAGTATTTAATGTTGTGCTATATAGTTATTTACAGAGGTTTCTGTAAAATAAAATTGTAAAGCTCTACTAACTACAGATCCAGTTAAGACAACAAAACATAAACAGTCCAAGTAAATGTGACTTAATATAAGTAAGGAATACTTTTAATATGTTAGAAAGAAAAGCTTATTACAACAAAGTTAAAATAACTTATTTGAATTAAGACAATGAGTTTGCACAATTCAATTACGTAAACTTAGCAAATTACTATTTTACAGTGTATGTTAAGTTGTCTATTCAACAAAATTGCTTGGTGGGTATGCAAAGAGTGGTCCAGAAAGGTTTTTCTATCGTTATGTTTGTTTACAAACGACTTCAGTTCATTTCCACACTTGAGCCATAATGACTTCCATACACCTCTGTGAAGCCTGAACCTAGTGCGAAAAATATTTCATTCATATTGCTAAAAAAAACTCAAACCAGGCTCAATACATATCTCCTTGTAACACATTTTAATTTCGCTCCAAGGACCCTGAATTGTTTGAAGAAATATTGAGGGTCTTTATAATACACTACCTTTATGTTGTCCCAACACAACCCAATTAAGTTAACTTATTAGTTTTTACAAAATTAAGTGGATTTAACATAAAACATTAAGATGTGTAAAAAAAACTCAATAATTGTATTGATTCAGCACATTTTAAATATGTAGTTTGAACAATCAGCAAAAATCTTTTTTGGGTGTATTTTTATTTCTTCATGATAATGTCTGACATTAAATACACAAAGATCACTTACTCACTTTCCTTCAGCTTATTCCCTTCTTTATACAAAGACAATTATGCTTCTAATACCATTCTAATAATTTGAAAATTCATGACACTGATTGTCAATGCACACTTAAAAACACTCATAAAATGATTTCGCTGCTTGTTCAAACTATGTAAAATGAGCTTAAACAACACAATTCTTGAGGTTTTTTTGGGAAAACTTAATTGTTTTATGTTCAATCCACTTAAATTTAGGTTACTTTGTGTTTGTTTGATTTGTGTTGGAAAAACCTGAATGAATTGGGTGGAACCTTACATTTTCTACAGGGAACGAAGATTCTAATTGGAATCATTCCACTGCCATTCTGGAGAATAGAAAAGGTTTCTTTATATCAATAAAGTTACAACTGATGCAATATAAGTTTCAACTGATGCCGAATTCTGACCATTTTTGGTTCCCAAAGAACATTTTATAGCTTATAATTTATAGTGTGAACTTGCCACTATAAAGAACTTTTGTGGAATTATGTACACTGAAAAAAAATATCCATAGCATTTACAAATTTTTTTAAGGTAAGTGGTTGCAAACAATTTATTATTTACTAAAGTTATGCTAAAATTATTTATTAAAATGTAATAATGTTCAATTTGTTTGTTTAAATTCAGTCCATATAAATTGCTTGCAAACACTTACCTTAAAAATGTGTAAATCAAATTAATCTTTTTTTTATTCAATCTAACGTTTCTTCATGGAACTATCAAATGCCAAAAAAACTTTCCTTTTAAGAGTGTAAATAAATATTGACTTTCAAGTTCAATTATACTGTGCATTTTTGTGCTCTTACTGAATGTAAAATGTGTGCTCTTTTTCAAAATTTCATAAAATCTTGCAAAATGACGCATGTACAAAGATCCATGAAACATAAACAGAAACATGCTTACCTTTTTTGTGAAGTTGGTAATTCAGATGCTATTGCAATCGATGCTGTCAAATGAATTTAGCACAGCAAGCTTCAGTTGTCTTTTAAAGGTTCATCAGTGGACAGAAACAGCGTAGACGTGGAGAGGAGTCAGCTCAGTGTGTCCGTTGACCACAGATCTGTGAGAGAGCAGACAGATGTGGTGAATTAACTGGAGAACAGCCCCTTCTGTGCTCCTCTGTCGTCTCAATCAAATCAGATGAAGGTTATTCAGTTCTGAGTCAACCTGATTACAATGCAGATTAACAATAAAACATATTCAACACTGCAAGAAACATATTATATAAACTGAACTCCCCATATAGAACACTGATATTTGGAAATATATGCAAATGACATATAACATACTGTACAAGTTCATATTTGAATTATGCAATATAAAATATGTCATATATGCAACATATTTCCAACCATTGGAATTTCAAATATGTACAGTTGAAGTCAGAATTATTAGCCCCTCTGGATTATTAACCCCCCTGTTTTTTTCCCCCTCAATTTCTAACGGAGAGATTTCAACACATTTGTAAACATGATAGTTTTAATAACTCATTTCTAATAACTGATTTATTTTATGTTTGCCATAATGACAGTAAATAATATTTTACTAGATATTTCAAGACACTTTTACAGCTTAAAGTGACTTTTAAAGGCTTAACTAGGTTAATTAGGTCAACTAGGCAGGTTATAATAATTAGATTAAATTGGATTCAACTTTATTGTCATTACACATTACACAACGAAATGCAGTTTCAGAAGTGCAGTAGCAGCAAGTGCAGAATACAGGTATAAATTATAAAGTGCAGTTATAGAAAAACTATGGTGATATTTACAATTTAGGCAAAACTGTTTTTATTCTAGCCAAAATAAAACAAATAAGACTTTCTCCAGAAGAAAAATATTATCAGACATACTGTGAAAAATCCCTTGCTCTGTTAAACATCATTTGGGAAATATAAAAAAAAAATTCAAAGGGGACTAATAATTCTGACTTCAACTGTACATATATGTTAAAAAAAATAATTAGATATAATAATATATGGCCATAGATGAACACATATAACATAATATATAACATATATGCACATATTTGGAATTCTAAAAGTTGAAAAAAAAGAAAAGAAATTGTTGTAAGTAATTTGCATTTATTGCCATATATCAGATTTCTACATGGGTCTTTAGTGTAACAGTGGTACACATTTTCTTTCATTAAATGATCTGTCTCGGAGTGTCACTGGAACTAAGAGTTTGTCAAAAAGGCTGGTGGTCTGTTGCCGCATGTTGTGTCTGGTCTCCAGCCTCTGAAAGACCCATTGTACTGAAATCAGCCTCAAAGACTGCCATGACCTTCATCAATGCTGGGCAATAACCTCTGAGACTGAAGGGTCCACCTCTGACAAACACCCTCCAGCCAGATCTCGTCTGGCACTTAATCACTTATCAATGCCTCTTGTCTAATCTCTTCTGGAAAGTTCAAAAAGCCTCAGGAATCATGGGCTCTTTGTTCTCAGTGACGTCTCACTCAGAAAGAGTGACATATGCATATGGCCCTGCTGTTAGTTTACTTTTTAAAATTACTTTCAACTGATGCCTGATTGTTGAAAAATATATATATTTTTAAACTATTATTATACTTAAAGGCAGCCAGTGTGAGTTTAATTAAAGCCTTTTATTATTTAATTACACACATTACACTGAACTGAAGTAAACTAAACTTCAGCTTTGAAAACCAGACCGAAGAAGTTTCAATTTACTAGAACTTGTCTATGTTAAGCTGCTCTGACACAGTAAAAGCGCTATAGAAATGATGAATTGAATTGAACTCAAGCTATGTGTAAAAATTCAGTCATTTATAATTTTTTGATTGAAACTGGTAATAGAAATTCAGATATTTCAATAGAAACTCGAATGATTGGGTTTCAAGATTTCCCCACACAGATTTAGCAACATATTTTAGTTTTTTTGACTTTAAAAATGTTAAATGTGTGCACAAGGATAAGAAACTATTAACTAATGTAATTAATGCGGTTTACAGACTAAATCGTTTATTGTCTTAATCGCATAACTTATAAAGTAGTTGAAAAGACAGCAAAATAAAGTGTATAAGAAAGAAAGTCATAAACAAGTAAAGGATAAGTAATGACAGAAATTTCACTTTTAAGTGAACATCCCCTTTACTGAAACGCTAAATAATGTCTCAACTTTTAAACGCTATTGGCCCACACACATTTTCATTCCACATTTCAGGTTTGCCCACCTTGTAATGTCGGTCTTGCTGTCTCTGGACATTCTGGTAGGCTATTTGTTTTATTCTGCCAACAAGATGCTTAAGGACCAAACCGACGTTTCTTTTTACTTTGAATGGCTCAGATGACTCTCGATGATACTCACATAAGGCGAAATCCCCTCTGTTCATGGAGAAACAGCCTCCTCGTGTGGCGTTTTCTGGAATTTCCGTCCTCAAAACCATTATCAGCGTCTCTTCTCCCTTTAGTACAGATACTTAGTGGAGACATTTATCTTTTCTTCGAGCAGTAAAAACACTAAAAAACACTTTGGAGATGTTTTTTAAACATGAATTTAGTTACTTTTTTCATTTTAAAGCTATGAGCGAGGATAAACCATCCACCATCTTTTTACTACGTACGCGTTGAATTATGGGTAGCACTTTACGGTGTCGCGAACTCCTGACAAATTATCGGTGTTGACATTTGCAAAAAACAAGAATTTCTGTGACGCAAATAACGAATTTACTTAATTAGTTAAACCTGGCAAGTATCTTTCAATTTTAGTTTTTGAAGTGAGGAGAAAAACGTGTATTGTTATATGAATATATCTTCCACACACTTACGGGATTTAGTTTATCTATAATTGATGTTTTTAATTTAATTATAATTAAAAGTGTCTGACATTTAAGACCTGTGGGATAATACGCATTAATAATTTCTTTGTCAATTTCAGTCTCAGTAGTTTGATCAAAAGGCTGACCATCCGTGACCATTCCAAGATGGCGGATTTCACAGTTGAAAAAATATATATATTAAAAAATCTTACCAGCTTAGACTGGTTGGCTGGTATTAGCTGGTCGACCAGCTTGGTTTTAGAGTTTTAGACAGGGCTTGACCATTCCAGACTGGTTTCCAACCATTTGCAGCCTGGTCTTAGCTGGTCAGGACAGGATGAGCAGCTAAGGCTGGAAATGGCCAAGCTAACCAGCTAACCATCGACCAGCTAACCAGCTTAGGCTGGTTTATGCTTTTTTTTCCAGCAGGGTTGTCAACATATCAAGCAAAACACAGTCGAGGACCTTCTAAAAGTAGCCTATTTGTTTCTTTCTTCAAAAATATAATTATTGTAGCATTCACCTGTTTGGAGTGAAGTCTCTGGCCACCTGACTCCAAGTACAACTGGTTATACTATGATAAAAGATAAAAGTAATTTTTATTAAGGTTTCATGACAAATTCTTAACCTGTCACTGAGATTTACACAAACGCACAGCATGCGTAAACTACATACCTGGGATTTCTGATAATATATAGAAAAGGTTGCATTTTTCTTTAATAGTGAATCAGTGTATGCAAATAATACATTAGTCATCCAGTTATTTTTCAATGCAGTCACATTTATTGGCTTTCTCTATGCACAGTTACTAAGCAGTCACTTGAGCTGGCAAGAAATGGTTCAAATTTACAATGGAGTTCCCACAATGTTTACTAAAAAATAAATAAAAGGACTGAGAGTCGCACAGCTCAAAAATATACAAAGGCTTGGAATTAATGTAAACTTTTAAACATTTTACAAAATGAAACATTTGTATCTTTTCTCTTTTCTCATTTTAAAAAGATCATCTGTACATGTTTATACAAAAATACAAAATGAAATGCATCTTGTCTCTAGACATTTTCACTTGAACCCTCATTTTCATGTCCACCAATTAGTGTACTACAATTAGTAATTACTTCACACCCATACACGTTTGAAACCCTTTGGCAAAACAGACTGTGCTTCTCCATTAATGCAGAGTAATTCAGTAAAATGTGTCTAGAAACGTGAAAAATGGAGAAATATTCCAAGATGGATTATGATATTTAAATTCCAACAGTTCTGTGTAGTGTCTTTTTGTTTCCTTTTGTTCTTTCTTAATTGATATGATCATTAATGTATAGTGTACCTGTTTTAAACAGTCCAAAGCTGTGTTGAGGTAAAATAACTATACAGACAACCCACTTGGTGATTTCCCTTAATTCTTTCTTGAATATTCTGCAAATAAGGCCAAAACTGACTGGTAAGCTTCACTACAGGTAACTAGGTCTATACTGCAAATGTGGCTACTGTTGTGTGTTATGAAAATAGAATTAAATCAAAAGACATTTTCATTGCTACATATCTGGATTTTTCGAGTTGTCACGAGTGTTGTTTTCATGACTGCTTTTGCACCATAACCACAGAGTGAAAAATATGGAAAGAAAACCGATGATTTCAAATGACATTTTTTCCCCAGATGGCAACAATGACAGATTATGGCCTGGGTATAAGAATTCAAAGCACCAAAATGTTTAACTACAGTCGTATAACATATAGTATAGCTTATTTGTTCAGAATGCAAGTTTACAGCTAATTAGAAATGTTTACAAGTTCGGTATCTTCATCATCGGCTGATACACCCCTGATATGAAATATGTTTTCTTATTTTATTTAAATAAAGCTTTATCGTTATTCTTTCCCAAATTTATTAACAAAATAAGTCTCTGGATAAAATATCCCATAATTAAAAATATTTTTTTTTCTATTAAACGTTGCAATCTAAAAGAAGATTTCATAGATTTAATTCTAGTATATGGACACGAGGGAAAAAAGTAGCCTGTACTTCCAAAAGTCTGTAATTATAAAGCAAAGCTAATTGCGACAACCATCACACAGGGTTGTGTTAAAGGAGAAATAAGACGTGGCACATTGCAGCTCCTATTTTATGAGAAAATATCTGTTAGTTCTGTTAGTGTCTCAGAATATTCTGGAAGGTTTCTCTACTGGTACAAAACAATAAAAAGAATCAACTTCTCAAACCTCTTAGACATGACGGTACATGACAAACCGACAACAGTTCCGAAAAAAAATATTGTAAGTCAATCATCCATGTATATACAGATGAGCAATGAACTAAACTGCTGGCCTTTCGCAGTCATTTCATCCATATCCCAGAGATTCAGATATAAACCAGTACTCGCTTTACATTAATCTCTAAATATAATTCTTTCATCACTTTTTCCGCAATCCGTTCTCTCAAAACTCAACTGTACACAAATAGTGCTTCATTAGATTAGATTGTCCATTTCCTCCACATAAGGGAAAAAAGCTCAAACTGTATACACTGATGTAAAACTGCAAACCTTATACATTTTTTACATTTACTGAACATAGCACATACTCAACAAATTCAAGTGAAGGTGGAAATACATTTTAGGTGGAGATCGTGTGATGTGTTCTAGTGTTTTATTGCATGCTACACAGAGGATGACGAAACTAAATGACGACCACAGTAAAAAAGCGTTCATCAGAGACGGATGACAAAAAATACAAATAAAATCGATCTTTTCACAGCTTCTCACCTTCCCTTCAATGGCACAGTGTTGGCTTGACAAATCTAGCTAATTCCTATGAGTTTTGAACTCAGAGAAAACCTCCAACTCTGAAGTGGTTCACTTTAAAAGTGAATCTGTTCTTCTTCAATTGAACAGTATGCTTGATTTTAAAGGTATTCACAGAATACATGGAGACCGAGGTGAATTTTCTCCGAAGTCCTCACTTCTTCTGCGGTCACAAAAAATCTTGCGTGTTGGTTGGCTAAGTTATTATATATGATAACACCTGAAAAATGTGACAGAAATACACAACCCAATTTGGGTCTTCGAAGAAAAGGTCAAATAAAAGTGGGTAAAAGGGTTGTTGGAGTGCTGTTTGTCAGAGATTAAAACAGCATGAAGAGTCTCACACACACACCACAGAGGCTCCCTTACTCTAAACTAAAACTGGATTATTTCTGTCTGCTTTCCTTGTTTTTTTTTTAACAGTACATCCAGGTTTGTATATTTCAAGGTAACCAAATTAAGTGCAAAAGAATCGATGGTTTTGCAAACCAGTCCATTATGTTCATAACATTTCTGGCTTTCTTTGTCTCAGAAGTCCTTCCCCTTGCACATCCTGCTAAGAAAGGCCATGGTGCGATTGTCCTCGGAAAAGTTTAACATCTACATTGTTATGAAAATTTGTGATGGATGATGGAAATAGAACTGATTTCTATCATTTTAAAAAAAGAAACACCTTTTTAAAGAACGACAAGTGTATAACTTTCTGAGAAAAAAAATTAACACACCATGGGGTAATTTAAGTCCAAATTGTCAGTTGACCTACAGAGTATAAAAGGAGCTTAAATAAATGAATGAATGGGAGAAAAGGTAGATCATAACATGTGTACAGCACTCTCATACAGTTTTCAGTGTTTTCATTTTATAAAAAGATTGAGTGGTTAAAAAATGATTATACCACTAGGAGGAGCGGTCATCGTGTGGACTTCCATCTGAGTTCTCAGTCTCTCCTTCTGATATGGCCTGCATTGGGGCAGTGTACAGCCGACTCCGCGTGCTATAGCGACTGCTGTTGGCTGCAGGTGGAATTCTGGAACGTCCTTGTCTGGAGGCAGCTGACATGGTGAGTGTTTTTGGGGAGAATCCTTCACTGTTGGCCTTAGGGAAAGGGCTTGGAAGTGGATCTCCACTGCTGGTGGAATCCAGTTGGGGTAAGGGGGTCTCCTCTGGTTGCCTCACGGCCTCTAATAGCAGCTCTGCTTGAGTCTTGGGTGTGATGGGGCTCTTGAGGATCTCTGTAGCAGACATGCGGTAACTTGAGTCTGTGCGACTACCCTTCTTAAGCAGCAGGAGTTTGAACTCCTCACTGGATGTACTAGACTTTTTGGCACTCCTGTAGATGGGTCCTGAGGCTCGCTGGGGGTTGTTTGAAGGAACTGGGGGAGCAGGGGTGACCGGGCATACAGTAGGATTGCTTACAGGGGCGGTCGCAGGTGGTACACCTGGCCGACCTTTTCCACTCATCTCCCCCGAATCCTTGCGTCCCAGCACTTTCCTTTTAGATCTGCAATCATAAGGTAGAAAGTGTGCGTGTCATGAGTAAGTGCAAACAGGAATCAGTTTCCATTATTTTAACCAGGAACATCACCAAAATTTAGGACATAGAGAATATACACCAGATGCTGCATTGCCATCTAAAACAATTAGGCATACCTGTGTATCATAGCAAAAAGATCTTCAGTTGTGCGGAGTTTGTTGGGAGATGGGAAAACATCATCATCAAGTCTGGAGTCATCAGTCAAAGGAGAGGATGAATTATCACTGGGAGTAGATTCTGTCAACATGCAAAGCATTCATATAAAATTAGGGTTAACGTACCCTGAATTAGTTCTAAAAGAAAGGTTATTCATTCAGCAGCTTTAGGAAATGTATGATTTTTAAAATCATGACCCTGGACATTGATTTCACTGATTTATCAGCACTAGTCTTGTACAATAACTTGAGAAGCTGATTTAAAACAATGAAAGAGAAAAGTGAAAGCACGTTTTGACTTGTCCCTTGCTTAATAGGTAATAAGAACGATGCATTTCTGTGGTGCAGCTGACTGAAGCTGACTATCAAGAACTCTAAACTTCCCCAGCACCACCTGTATAGATCTGCTACTAGTTATTTCATGTATGTTCAGCATTAGTTGTTTTGGATGTAACAAGTCACAGTTCTCACTCTGCAACAGCAGAACTACTCAACAGATGCATAATCAGTGTATCATCTCTATTCTACCAATACCAACTTCATCAAATCTGCCATATCCACTACCATAAACAATATCAAGGAAAGTTGCCATGACAGAAATATACCTAGGGTAATAAATGTTTTTTTTTTTATATGCTGACATTTTTACAGGACAATTACCTTTGCTAAAATAGTCCTCTGTATCTGGGGTTGACTCTTCTTCCCTTATGTCCTGTGAGGCACTTCTGGTTGTGACACCTGATGTCTCATAATCCTCCTCTCTGCCGTGTACATCGCTGATTGTGTAAGAATGCGATGCCTCTTGAGTTGAAACAGGCACTTTGTCAGGACTGTTGCACAGTACAAAATTGCTCCTTTGTATCTCACTATAAGCAGGGGGTGGTATTGTGCTGGCCAAACACATAGGCTGTGTTGAAGGGTCTGGCCGCAATAGTTGATTTAGATCTTGTTTTAGTCTCTCTGGTGATAATGTCTTTAGCACATCTAGGCACCTTCTGCTATCTTGTTCTTGCTGAGGACACTGAGATGACCTTGTTGAAGAGACTTCAGAATTAGGGTTCACAGGAGTTCTGAAAGCAGTCATTGCCCAGTAAGTACCTGGACCAAACCTCTCCTGTCTCACTCTCAATTCTTCTTGTGGAAAAACAATGTTTTCCACCGGTGCAATCTGTGAATCACACACCTGTGCAGCAGGGGGTTTGTAAGCTGGTGGCTTCCTGTTGTGCCTGTTGCTAGAGGATGGGGCATCAGTTATTATTGTGGGACACTTAGGACGAGTTACTAGATTTGAACTGTCTTGATCAAGCCCTTGGTTGCCTTCAGCTGGTCTACATATAGATCGCAGTTGCACTGATCTAAGAACCGATGGAGTAATCGCCAAATGGGCTGAGCTGAGTGCTGTATTTGTTGCACTCTCTGAAGTAGAAACTGTAGCTGCAGTGCGGGCCTCAGCAGCAGCAGCGGCTGCAGCTGCTGCACTGCGTGCTTCTGCAGCAGCAGCTGCTGCTATGGCAGCTTTCTGCTTATTCTGGTGGAGGATGTGCATTTGATTTCTGTGAGGAAAGTGCTTACTGTGAAGAGCACTTAGGTCAAGGTGACTGGGGGGTATGGCATGGAAGTCAGTTTCTCTACGGGAGGAAATGCATGGGTCTCTGACTGAAAGCTGTTGCTGTTGTAGTGAACAAAGTGAGGACTTCCTTTCAGGGACTTTGGGCTTCCTCTTGCCACTGGTTGGAGACAGGGGCCCTGGGAAGAAAGCAGAGGGGAAGGAAGATGTAGGTGTTTCAGACTGACTGGAATATCCACTGGAAGGGGACGCCAAGCCCGCCAGCTTTTCAGGAGAAGCAAGCTTGAATTCACTTTCAGGTGGAGGAAGAGTTGGGGAAGAAGGTCTGGACCTGGGTTGACAGGTTTGCGTTTCTGATCTTTCTGGTGACTTGATGCATTCAATAACAGTTGTACCCGTAGCAGAGCTAGAGTTAGACAGGGACCGGTAAGGGTCATTTGATTTCAAGTCATTGTGGAGCCAGAGATCTGCATAGTCTGCTTGCACAGCACCTTCATCTTTGAAGGAATGTGTGTCCGAGGAACTGAATGGGGAGGAGCAGTCAAGCATGTCCCTGACGTTTTCCACTCCCCATGCGCCAAGTGATTCAAGACCTGCAGTCTCAAGGTGCTCTGCAGAATCAGCCAAGTCCAGCTGCAGTTTCATCTCCCTGGAAGACAAGGGCAGTGGCAACTCACAAGTAATCTTTGGTTCATTCTGCTCTGGAACGTTCACACCACTGCTTGTTTCCTTTAATGAGGAGCTACGTTTTGGTGGGGGTGGCTTGGCCTTTGGTTTTTTTAAGGAGAGACATGGTCTGCCCAGTGTCCTGGTGGCTCTGTACTCTGGCTGAGGGTATTCAGTCATGCCAGGTGCTATATTACCACTTGGGCCACAGTCGGGGTCAATGGCTGCATAGTTGTAGTAGCTTCTGCTACCCTTAAGACCAGAGTCAAAGTGCATGGAGGAATAGAATCCTTCAGTGTCGACAATGTAGTGCATCTCAGATTTTCTAGCGGATGCTTGGTCACTGAAGCTCTCGTAAGTTTCCCCACTAGAATAACTGGGGCAGCTGACACCACTCTCGTCCTCTCTGGAACGCTTTGGGCTGAAGTCTTGGGTACAGGGCTGATCCTGCTGGTCCTGGGCACAGTTCCACTCACCATCACTAGCAGTGCTGACCCCTGCATCATCCATCTGATCAGTAGCTGATGAGGTAAATGAATTGGAGCGCTGCCCTTGTCCTTGTGGCTTGTCTATGGGATAGGGATCAATTATGAAACCGGTGTTGTCATCTATGACATGGGACCCAGTATTCAGGGAAAGTTCTGAATCACAGTGTGAGGATCCAGTCAAGGGAGGGGAGGCAGCAGGTGGAAGAGTCTCGGATGTCTGCGACGGGCAAGTGGAGCTGCTTCCACTCCAGTTGCCACTTGAGGACTGGTGATCTTCTTTATGGTCAATCTGGCTGCCAAGCACTCCTGTCGTAGATGCAGAATGTATGGGGCTGCTGAAAGTATCTGAACTAGAGGAAATCTCACAGCTCCCCATGTCTACTTTGCGTGGGAGCCTGGATCTGCCTCTCTCAATCCATGTGTGGTCAGGGCTCTCTGAATGCTGCATACGCTTAAGACTTCCAAACTGTAGCTCTGGCATAGCTTGGTCGTCAGTACTCTCTTCCTCATCCTTTGGGATTCTCTGTCCGGGACCTGGCAGGAAGTCCTCGGCTTCATATGGAGAAAGCTCCTCATCTTCTTCTTCATCATCTTCATCATCTTCTTCATCATCATCATCATCATCATCATCATCACTGTCATCTTGGTCCTCATCCAGAAGCCGACCACCCTCACGTGGAAGACTCCTAGAACGGACACGAGTGGCTGATGCTGCAGCATAAACCGTATCAGAACGATCCGGCAAGGAGGTAATGTTTCCAGTGGAGTGAGAAAGAGAAGCTGGAATTCCCTGACCTCTTTGGGCACGGATGCGCCTTCGGGATGGAGCAGTAATCAAGAAGTCATCTGTCTGACAGCCAGAATCCTTGGTATGCAATACTCTGCCACTCAAGGAGAGTTCCTCATGCCACTCGTGGGACTTGTGTGGGTTGGTGTGGATTATCACTGTTCTTTCTCTAGCCACAGGGGATTCATCAGAATCTACAGAAAAAAATCAGAAAATCAAAAGTTGAATTAGTAGTAAATGTGGATAAAATGTAATGTGCATATGTAATAATGTAAAAAGTTATTAAATACCCATGTCTTGCTGAACTCGTTTGGGGATCCCAGTGATCGTTTTTCGCCTCCGGAGTTTCCGTCGCCTCTGTAGAACCGATTGGGAGTGAACAAGAGAGCAGCGAGCACTGGCTTCTCTGTCAAATCCAACACCTATGAGAATAAATAAAACAGACCCTTAGAATTAACTAAGCATAAGATATAGATTTGGTCAGTGGGACATGGAATAAATAATATATTCTGAAATATCAAATTATTTTGTCTATCATATTTGATTTTTTAGTCTGTACTGAATCTGAAGTGGTTGCTTTACCGGAAACATTTATTGGAATGATACAGGATGAAATCACTTGAGAGTCATTCTTTATTCTTTCTTCAGGAGTGGGAAGAGGCAGGGTTTTAGACCAGTTGGTCTGTTTGTCCAGGGTGGTAGGTGCATTGGGAACAGGACATTTAGGCCTATGGCTCATCACTTGTAGTTCTCCATCTGTTTCTGTGTTGGTTCCAGCCTAATATTGAACAATATTCGAATGGTTAGCTGTTTTAGGACCAAACTGATGATTTCATATCCAAAGAGAGATGGTAAACACACAGTTTAATGAGAGAATACAGGATCACAGATTTTTATACAGTGGCCCCAAAATTGTTTTAGACACATTTTGAGTCGTGTTACTGTATAAATTTCCCTGAACTAGAAATATACATGAATACACAAACTAAATCAATTAGCCAATGATGGTTGACTCAGAACTAACTTTATCATCCAGTGAAGACATTCATTCATTTAAATATGACTTAAGGCTCTAATACACTGGAGCTCTTTCTCGTTCTTCATTTATAAGTAACTTTTTTTTTATTAAGAAAAAAATACAGTTTTTGTGTGACGTTTAGATGAATATGTAAATATGTGCTGTGGTTTCCTTTCAATAATAAAACAAACACTACAATACACTATAATTACAGCAGTGAAAAAAAACAGTTAAGAAAGGATATGATATTAGTGATGGGAATGTTTGGATGAGCTCTACAATTTGTGTCTTAAATCAAATTACGTCATGTTTATTTGCAAAGCACTTCATACAGTACACCGCTTTAAAGCACATTTTAAAGTATTTAATTAGCAACAGTGTTGCTTCAGATTAGAATTACGCTTCAGTTTCTACTATGAAGCAGTGATTCGATGTTTAAGCTTTCACTTACAGACATCAGACTTTGACTACAGGGAGCAAATTAACCTGAGAAAATGTCTACCTCAAAAAAGGAGGAGCCTTGGTGCAAAGTAAACCTGCTTAATACTTTATGTAATCACTTTATGTAAGCACAATAGGATTTTAGAGGTGTTTACCTAGATCTAGAGTGAACTTTAACAGAATTTTTTTATGATTTGGCAAGTTGTTTCAAATTCCAAATGGAATTTGTTTTTGTTTTTTTATTTCACTTAAAGTATATCAGGGCCTTTAAGTGTCTAAATACACTTTGGGGCCAACTGTATGAAGAAAACATCTGCATACATACATGTATTGCCAAATTTCCACTTTTCTGTGTTGATAAGAAATGCAGCTTTGATTATGAGGCAGAGAGCAAAACAGAGGAACAGAGATAAGATGAAAGATTCAAACACAGGAAAAGAGACAGCATGACTTTTTTTAACCACAGCTCAATGTCAATAGATATTTCTTCAAAACATAAAAAACGCATGCAAATGTATAGGTTTCACAAATACTTTAGAAAGGAATAAATACAAAATTTTCCAGATGATTAATTTTAGAAGCAATGAACAGACATATTTAGATATGAAGAAAGTCTTGATCTAAACTAATGCTAATGTTAGGAAAGGAGAAACAGAAAAGGTTAGGAGTTGGAGTTAACAAGCAGCCTTTACAGTTACAAAATACCTTTCTAATCCAGGGAATGAAGTAACAACACTGAACAGGGGAGAGGGGACGGGAGCGCTGATGCTAAAATTAAAAGATGGAAAACAGAACTAAACAAAAGGCAAAATAAAACATCTCATATGTGTTTTCAATCATGTGAAAATAAAGGTCTGATGTGATGATGCATGCTGTCAGGGAACAGGGACAACATTTAACACAAAACAGGCTTTTAGAACCATTTCACATCTACAAGCTGAAATGAAAAGGTGGTGATCTAATGGAAAGGAATTTGCTAGATTTGTATGTTATGGAAGGATTTCTTTCAATCTGGCATCCTTTCAAGGTGGCAAACCCTGTTCTTTGGGGGGGAAGAGTAGTTCAGTAGTCCTGTTTTGACATCACAACAGTGATATAATTTACCTTTCTGAGGACAGGTTTGAATTCAGCCTCCTTGGCTGGTCTCTCCTACAGCAGCAAAACCCAATAAACAAAACACATCAAATACCCAGAAGAATTACCATTAAAATTAAATGCAGCTGCTTCTTTAATTTATATCCTGTCTTAAACATACAGTACAGTATACATACACATACAGTTGAAGTCAGAATTATTAGCCCCCCTGTTTATTTTTTCCCCCAATTTCTGTTTAAAGGAGTGAAGATTTCTTCAACACATTTCTAATCATATTCGTTTTAATAACTAATTTCTAATCACCGATTTCTTTATTATTTACCATGATGACAGTAAATAGTAGTTTATTAGACATTTTTCAAGACACTTCTACAGCTTAATTTGACATTGAATGGCTTAACTAGGTTAATTAGGTCAACTAGGCAGGTTAGGGTAATTAGGCAAGTTATTGTGTAATGATGGCTTGTTCTGCAGACTATCGAAAAAATAGCTTAAAGGAGCTACTAATATTGACCTTAAAATGGTTTTTAAAAAATTAAAAACTGCTTTTATTCCAGAAGAAAATAAAACAAATAAGAAAAAAATATTATCAGACATTTGAACAAAATTTCCTTGCTCTGTTAAACATCATTTGGGAAATAAAAAAAAAAAGAAGAAGAAGAAGAAAAAAGAAAAAATCAAAGGGGGGCTATTAATTCTGACCTCAACTGTACATATACATGCATATACATAGCCTCCTTATTCATCCAGTATACTGGAAGTGATGTTTTTCATTTTAACATGTAATAACATTGTGTTTTGTGGCAACTTTTTCTTTATTAAAAAATCATTTAAATAGGACATTTGTTGGTCAGCTTGACTCTTATGATTTGTCTATTATCTTGTCTCGCTATCTGAAATATGTTTGTAAGTTCATTATTATGGAGTAAATAATGACATTCAAAAACAGATACATGCTTTTTCCTTTAATTTCCAGCATACTGAGTATAAAAGTAGCAGTTTTCACAATGGACCGCCAATTTAACATAAAAAATATGTATTATAGAAGGATTATTATAGAAATATTCGATTTTTATTCAATCTTTATATTTTACATGCAGTGAACACAGGGAATGCTGAAATTTAGCAATGTAGACAAACTGGACACTGAAGTTTATATTCACATAAAAAAATTGCTATCCAATATTTTGGTGCAATATTAATTTTTATAATTATACTTAAATATTTTTCATAATTGCCAGTCATATTCATCATATATAGTAATTTTTAGCTTTTTTTAGTTAAAATTTAGTTTCTGATATGCGCTAGACCATCTGACCAATCAGAGCAGACTTAAACCTCATAGAAAAGAAAAGAAATAAGCTGGTAGGAAATGAACATTATTAGAAAACTGTTTTTTTTTACTTTGTGTGCATATAAACCTATTACAGCAGACCTCCAAAACAAATGAGGAACTTCTAATACAGCATAATATTGCCACTTAAAAAACATCACATCAAAGGACAACATAATGGGATGGTATCACAGATGGCATCCACACAACAGCAAACAGAAACGATTTACCTTCCTCTGGATAGTTTGCACATCACTCTCTCTAACGCTCCTCTCCTGGTGTGCATGGCAGGACAGAGAGTTTGCAAGCTTAGGCCACAATTTTATATATAGTTTAAAATAAACAATTTTGGAACTAGTTACTGGGCTATGGTACCACTATAGATCAACATAGATTCTAGGATAGACAGTGGAGGGCCAAACAGCTTGTTGTGACATAAAGTACAGTTTCCAGGGCCCAGCCTAGACTCGTCTGAATTGAGAAAACGCTGGGTTTTACACAATCAATTAGTGTTGGGACAACATGAAGGAACATAAGTATTTAAGTTGTCCCAAAATGACCTCAAGAATTGTGTTGTTTCAGCTCATTTTAAATAAGTTTGAACAGACAGCAAACGTCACTTTTTGTGAGTGTGGTATTACAGCTCTAAGTGAGTTAATATTAGTATCGTTCACTTTCGCATTTGCTGTCTGATAGAGCGTTTGGACATGTGACTTCCAACTCAACAAGTGGACAATCTTTGGAGCTGCTCTACATGTTCTTGTTTGTCTTACCATGCGTGAGTGTCGACCTCTCTGCTCTCGCCGTCTGAGTTTGTGAGTTGAAGGGAAGGTTGGCATTGGCGGTGCCACAGATATTGATATAGTGACCCGACTGCGCTCTCTGCTGGTAGAACGCTGACGCTGCTGCTGGTCTGTGAGTACACACACACACATACACACTTAGAGCTAGAGATCATCCCAAAATTAACATCTGCTCATCCTCAGGTGCTTTTCTGTTGAATATTGATATCCATAATCAATAGTGACATAAAAATACTATGGAAGACTATTGCTACTGTTTTGCAACATTCTTCAAAACATCCTCTGTTGAGAAAAAATTTCAATCTTAACTGAAGTATGATTTATAGTTAGTTTACAAGCTGCAAACTAACTCAGTAGTTCACAGTCCTCTAATGGATTTGCTGACAACTTACAACCAATGTTCTGATAACATTTTCTGTGTAATTGATGGAAGTCAGATTGATTCAAAAGGAGAATATAAACTATGCTATGATAGTTCACACTGAACTTGAGGCATTGCCAAGTCAGGATTCATCATTCAAACACAAGGTGGCAGTATGAACCAACAAAATCTCCTAACATCTGCTCTGATGGCGTTTTAAGGTGGAGTTTTCTATTCCTCAACACCTCCACCAGTCCGGTATACACAGATAGATAATCTAATGTTTAATAAAGATAAATTAAATCGAATGTATGTAAAGATAAATCAAGTTAAGATTGCTGTTGACAAGTGTGTCAAAATATTAATATTTATTTCTGCCAATAAGACAATAGGTTTAGTATTTAAAAGAATAAAAAAATATTATTACATAACCATTAAAAAATAATAATAATAATTATTGCTATATAAATGATTTTTATTTTCAAATACTACATTGTACAACAATATTTTACACATATTTGTTTGTACTTTTGTTTTATTTTTAAAATGTAATTAAACAATATAATTTATCAGTAAGAAGAATAAATGTTTAATGACTAGTGAAATATTCTATTACTTTATACTTTGCAATAATATTTTAAAAATATTAGTTTATATTTGTAGGTGTCACGGTGGCGTAGTGGGTAGCACGTTCACCTCACAGCAAGAAGGTTGCTGGTTCAAGCCTTGGCATTTGGGTCATTTCTGTGTGGAGTTTGCATGTTCTTCAAGTGTTCATGTGGGTTTCCCTTCGGGTGGTCCGATTTCCCCCACAGTCCAAAGACATGCGCTATAGTTGAATTTGGTAAGCTAAATTGTCCGAAGTGTATGTGTGTGAATGAGAGTGTATGAGTGTTTCCCAGTGATGGGTTGTAGCTGGAAGGGCATCCGCTGCGTAAAAACATGTTTTGGATAAGTTGGCGGTTCATTCCGCTGTGGTGACATCAAATTAATAAAGCGACTACGCCGAAAAAGAAAATGAATGAATGAATTATTGTTATAAAACTATTTAGTATTTTCAAATACTACAATGTGCAACAATATTATACGCATATTTGTGTGTATTTTTGTTTTATTTTTATAATTGATTATTATAAAAATATATTGGATAAATAATATAAAATATTAATAATAAAATAATAGTTTAATGACTGGTGAATTTCTTTTTATTATTAAATACTTCACGGTGCAATAATGTTATACAAATATTTGTTTACCGTGTTTTATTTTTATAATTGGAATAAATAAAAAAGAAATGAAGAAGAAGAAGAATAGTTTCAGATAAAAAATATTTATGCCAGATAGATGTATTTATAAACAAATATATAGACACACAGAGAGCCAGAAGACCCATTAGTACCTCTGTGCAGCGCCCGCAGGTTGAGCTTGGCATGTCGGTGCAGCTCCTCCAGACACGCTGGTCGTGTGCAAGTGTGGAACAGATTGTGTTGCTGATGCCATGGAGCCTGATAGTGGGACGTCAGTTTACTCTCAATGTCCAGATTCGAGACCGCTGGACACAAACACAAAGAAAAATGACAAGCTCAGAAATCTGGATGAAATCAGGAGTTTTTGACAAAAAATAAAACATAATAATTGCGCCACAAATGTCATACTGGACATAATCAAAATGTCATGTTTGTTATGCTTTTTAAAATTATACTAATTATCATTTTGTGCTGTGGTGAACACCACAACTGGGAAAAAAATTCGTTTTTATGTAAAAAGTAATCATTTCAGCAAGGATGCATTAAACGATGCATAAATCAAAATTGACAGCAGGATGCATTGAATAAATGACACATACATCAAAATGAAAAATGACATATTTGTTCCAAATAAATTCTAAAAATATATATATGCACCAAAAAACAAATGGTTATACAGTTTTCCTTAAGCAGCAAGTTGGTATATTAATATGAATTCTGAAGGATCATGTGACACAAAAGAATTACTCCTTCAGGCAGGAATATTCCATTTAATTAAACCCAATCATTTAAATGCATATTCGTTACTTGAAATAAAATAAATGTTAAATGAAACTAGTTTATATATTTATACCGCGTCTCATCTATTATGCAAGCAACGAGTTCTTACTATTTGAAAAAAAAAAAAACTAATCACAGTATTATAGTTTATTTCTATTCCTGTAATGTTAATAAACTTTCAGAATTTATTTGCATTTTTAAATAGTTCAATACACTTATTTTTAAAGGCAAAACAAAATTCATTTAAACTAAACAAAGTAAAATGCAAAAAAAAAATACTAAATTAAAAATGGAAATGGAAAAACTGACACTGCAGTCATTTGTTTTTCTGCGATATTAATGATATTAAAAACACTATAAAGAAAGAATTCGTTTTACATAATTTTGTAAGGAGTTTGTTTATTAAGTATAATAAACAAATAACAAGCATGAATGGATAAAATAGAACAAAGATACAGATGTAATAGACGGTGCTTTATGGTTTTCTGGATATTCTAACGGTCTTGAGTTACATTTTAAAATAACAATTTAATTAAATATAAAACATTGTATAGTCTTCATTGAAAAAAAAATTTACAAATAATCTGTCAAAAGCTACAAATTTTATAACTTTTTGTGCCCAAATAGTTTAAACTAGCTTGAAATCTTATAGTCACATGTCTTAAAAATAAATTTGATCACAGTAGTAGGGTTGAACTTGCTTATTTTTATTGCTGGTAAACTATTTCCTGGTTAAATATAATCAAAAGTCAAAATTGCAGATTCTGCCTGTTGCATATTCGCACATTGCGGTATTGATTCTGAAACAATACATTGTGAAGCCCTAACTAAAATCATTAAAACTTCAATAGTTATAATAGTTAGTGACGTTAGAATAAAATAACTTAAACAATATTTTGCAAACATGTTTGTCCTGTAGTTCTGACTAATTAAATACACATTTACTCAGCAAAAGAAAAAAACACAACAAATCTTACCAGCCCCAAACTTTTGAACGGCAGTGCATGTTTCCATATTCATTCTCAGCATTCAATATCATAAATTACAGGACAACAAATCACATTGTAGGTAGAGTCAGGTGAAAGACAGCTTCATCAGTGTTTTCTCTATCTCTCTCTCTCTCTCTTTTCCTCAGCTTCCTGTTTGCTCATCTCCTCTATAAAGGAGCATCTGCACATCAGTATTCAATGTGCACCGGTTCCCTTCAACTACCCAGAGTCATCTGTATCCAAGCAACCCTTCATATCTCATTTACAACCAATTAGCAGATCCTTATCAGCTCGCCATCAGCACAATAAAACCACAAACGCATTTCCTGTCTAAGGCCACGTTAACACTGCTGCGTTTTCGTTTTAACACAGCATTTCAAAACGAAAATGATCCTTGTCCAAACTGGACAGGAAAAGATCTCCAATCACACTACATGAGCATAAACACATCAGACGCATGAAGTAGCCTTCAAATTATAATTCAAATTTATTATATATAGAAATCTGATATGAAACACAAATTTTTTACATTTAGTCATTTAGCAGACGATTTTATCCAAAGCAACTTGCAATCGAGAACATATTCGGCAAATGTTTTTTTTTTTGTAAGAACTGGTGCAAATGTGCAAAACTGGTGATGGTTAAAGTGTCAGAGAGATGGAGAGTGTGCTTTCTACAGGTGGTTTGTCAAGCCCACTCACCAGTGTGAAGCACGCTCAGTTTGGGGTTGTTGTATTATTATTAAAGTGCACTTATGATGAAAATCATCATTTTTGGACAGAACTGTGTGCAGGTATAGTGTGTCCACAGTAATATTGGAATGATATAAAGACAAAAAGTCTTTTTGTTAAATTTCCTGACGTTAAAATTGGATCCAAATTCCTCTCATTTCCTCAGCCACAGATTTGATTGACAGCTGTGTATTAACATTTCTTCGAAGTAGCGCGTATAATCATATCAACAAGACAGGACGTACGCAAAGCAACTAAGATTAAAAGATTTGTTCAGCTCGCTGTGATCATCAATCATCTTCAAACATGATCAAGAATGAGTTTTACAAATTGTTTGCAATGAATTACAGCGATTTTACCGTCTTTAACACTACAGCCGCAAGTCAGTACAATTATAAAAGAAGAAGCTTCAATCCCAGTTTGTGGACGTTAAATCAGCAGAATATATTAACGTGTATCCTGTCACATTTGCCGTGCAAAAATAGTGCAAAGTTAAACGCGCACGCTGTGTGTGTGTATGTGTGTGAACTTTATAATGACATTGTGTGTGACTCGTCGCAGAAAAGCTTGAATTAATTCCACAACAAATACATCTAATAATCATTGGTAAAGTTCTTACTGTAGTAATTCTCACAAACACCATGTAAGATTTACTTTAGTCATGTCTGTCACTTTGCTGTTTATCTGACGCAGCCTAGGCAGAGATTGAGGCACACTCTGACAGGCACATGGGAACGGTGGGTGGGGAAAACTAGCATTAAGGGCACAGGCAACAAAAACAGCTACACTGTGTTCAGAGCAGAAACTTATACATTCTGAGAGGTATAATAAAAAATCTGATGGGTGCTTTGAGCTGAAACTTTACAGACACATTCTGGAGACACAAAAGACTTCTGCATGTTCAAATCTTGAAAAAGTTAATCTTAAAATAGGTGCCCTTTAAATTCAACTAATCAAACGTCTCTCATTCAGAACAAATGCAGTTGTTTTCATGATATTTTTCATGATATTTATTAACCAGATGTTACATGGAAAATATCTTCTTTTGTTGTATATTACAATATTTCTATTTTTAGTTCACAGATTTTATCATAACATGAAATCAAGTTAAAATTCTCTTTGATTTTGGTCATACACATAAAAATAAGACATCATTCAAAACTGTAATGCGTTTAGCTTTATTTGTGTGTACTTTAAAATAAACACAATATAGAGGATTTGAAGTTGAAGTGAGTTGAAGTGCACAAAAATAAACAAAACTCAGTGAAAATGGTCATATGATCAGATTGACGAATCAGGAAAGGGCACACAATAATTAAAAAAAACTCGATCAGACAGTGAATGTGGGCCTGTTTTTTAAATTTTGCATTTGGTTTGTCGGCGTCACAGTTGCACAGTGGGTAGTACGATCGCCTCACAGCAAGAAGGTCGCTGGTTCAAGCCTAGGCTGGGTCAGTTGGCTTTTCTGTGTGGAGTTTGCATGTTCTCCCTGTGTTCGTGTGGGTTTCCTCCGGGTGCTCCAATTTCCCTCACAGTCCAAAGACACGTGGTATAGGTGAATTGGGTAAGCAAAATTGTCTGTAGTGTGTGTGTGAATGAGTGTGTATGGATGTTTCCCAGCTGGAAGGGCATCCGCTGCATAAAACATATGCTGGATAAGTTGGCGGTTCATTACGCTGTAACAACCCCAGATTAATAAAGGCACTAAGCCGAAAAGAAAACAAATGAATAAGTGAAGAGTTTTTAAACAGGGTCTTCAGTGTTTCCAAAAGTGTCAATTTTTGAGGGTCAAAAACTGTGGACGCCAAGCATAAACGTGGCAAAAGACGTGTTTTAAATCGAAAATGCTCTATAGTGTAAACGTAACCTCAGAAGACCACAGACAGCTGATCATGATGGACGCGTACAAAAACACTGCAGTTTATGGCTACAGACCCTTTGTTGTATGTGAACGGAACAAAAGTCATAGGACATATTTACTCTAAAGTGTAACGCAAAACAGAAACGGCTTTACAAGAAAAGCTCTGGGAATATGTTTTTTTTTTTTTTTTGAGAGGATGCCCAAAAGGGGTCTCATATTTCTGAAAGTGAAAGAAAACATTTTAGCGCTTATTAACCATGATGTAAACCATGACAATAACAGTCTTAGTTTGACTGAAAGAAAAGCATCACACACAAACGCGCACACACACATCTGGTAACCGAATACAAGTCGGTTTCTATAAAGTCCTTTCTATAACCTTAACTCTGACCACAACCAGAGATCCATTCATTGTTTTGAGTGGTTTCACTCAGCAATGCAAACCTGATATCTACGTTTTACACTGATAGATGTATTTTTATATTTAGAGATAATCTGTACTGACGAATGACGAGACGTTCATTCATTCATTCATTCATACATTCATTTATTTTCCTTTGGCTTAGTCTATTTTTTTAACAGGGGTCACCACAGCGGAATAACCCACCAACTATTCCGGCATATTTTACACAGCGGATGCCCTTCCAGCCGCAACCCAGTACTGAAACACCCATACACTCACAATCTCACACTACAGCCAATTTTGTTTAACCAATTCTTTGAACTGTGGAGGAAACCAGAGCACCCAGAGTAAACCCACACCAACACAGGGAAAACATGCAAACTCCAGACAGAAATGCCAACAGGTTCAGCTGGGACTTGAACCAGCGACCTTCTTGCTGTGAGGCTAGTGTTAACCACTGAAGTGTTAACCACTGATCCACCGTGCCGCCAATGATGAGACGACTAGGTTTTCACAGTTACAATGCATTTTTGGGTGAAAGAGAATTTTTTTTTTTTCCAAGCATCTGATTTAATTTAATTATATATTCATTACATATTTTACCAGAATTTAAAGAAGACAGACACTAAAATGCCATGAAGGGTAACAATAATTCAATTGATCAATGCACAATTAAATAAAATGAGGTAGCTTCACAATATATAAATTATTAAATTATTTTCAATCAACTTGCTGTAGGAAACAACGTCAGACTGAAAAGGTAATCGCTCCTCCATTGGACTTTGGTTGAGAAACCAAACTATCTGGCTCTTGTATGTAATAAGAAAATGTGATATCTGGGAGGTGCTTTTGAACTTTGGAAAAATGGGAATGCATATAGGTGTTTAATTAGATATTTTTCATATATATATATATATATATATATATATTTTTTGTTTTGTTTTGTTTTTTAAATGGTTATTGTTTAATTAAGTCTGGTGTGTTTTGAGTAGTGGGGCTTGATTTATTGTAATACCTTAATAAACTTAACAAAGACATGTTACACGAAATGTCAGCTGAATGTTTCAGAGCGGCTTTAACCACTTGTCTCTTTAAGGCATCTGATGGACACATTACTGATGGATTCAGACCTGAGCCAGCGTGAGGAATGTAAATCTGGATTAAGAGCATTCATGCTTCAGTTGAAATGAAGAGGCTCCCATTGATAGAATGTCTATAGTAATATTTTGTCTCTGGACTGGACCACTTTTGGTTTTCAGTTGTTTAAGCACCTTATTAAATTTCCCACATGGTTTCTTTTTTTGTTTTTGTTTTTGTTAGCAATATAGGGGAATCCACTGTCTTCAGTGTCTTAGTGAAACTAGAGTACCAGTAAACCAGATTTAAACACTCCAAATCAGTTTGCTTAACATAACACAAACAAACATTTTTCTTTTATCTGTGTGATCGGTGTAAGCATGGACCAATTAGTAAAGCTAGATTTCCAATATATAAATATAGGCATGAAACAATAACAATGGACCCAATGTATTTCCTGCTTTAGATTTTTCATTTCCATAGCTTCAAAATATCCAGAAAGCTCCACATGCTGATACATTTTTAATGACAGCTATGTTAACATTAGTTATGACTGAATCACATCTTGTTACAGTTCTGAAATTTTAAAAAAATATATTTATTATCTGTTTTTTTGTCCAGTCTCTGTATTTCTGTTGCACTGTAGAAGCTCTGTCACGAAAGCAAATTCCTCATATGTGTGAACATACCTGGCATAAAGCTCTTTCTGACGACTACCAGAAGCTAGTTTGACGACTACCAGAAACTGTTCATGGACCAATACTGAGCAGAACATGGACTTAGGGATGGGCGATTAATGGAAAAGTCAAAATCAACATTCAGAACCTACAATCGATCTAATTTTTTCCGGTAGATTTTCAATTACTTTCCCTACCATGTGTGGAGTCACATGTCACCGCTCTGTTAAGGGTGAATTATACTTATTATATTATCATTTATACTTATTATATTAATATGATATTATACTTCTGCCAAGGGCATGTGCACAATCCACCACAGCCTTCACATTTACTTACAAGTCATAATGGTGCGTAGCGTAAGCTTTGTGATTGGTCGGTTTGGTAGCGGTGACGAGGGTGGGCAGTGCAGAGAGCTGCATTTTAGGCAATGTGTGTTTTCATTTCAGTTGTTCAACATTGATGTTCCATAAATAATCATAGATAGTAGATTGTGTGTTTACTTTAATTATTTTAAAATCTAGTTAATGCACCCTACATTCAAAAATCTCTCACTCGTAATATGTGAGCATATTTACTGGACAAAATTTGTCAGTGAACTATGCGGGCAAAAACATAAAATAAATCAACAAAATAATCGTAAATGGTCAATTAATCGAGATTCTGATTTTAGGCCAAATCGTCCAGCCCTACATGGGCTATTATTAAATTGACTACACGCTTATAACACGCATATAAAAACACAACATTTAACGAGCTTCTTTTTATTTTTTTAACATCAAACAGGTTTTTACTAAAGCCAATTCAAACATGTTTTCAAAGACTTCCAAAGACTTAGCATCATGTGAATACTTCATAGAAACAATCCCAAAACAAACTGAAACATATTTATTAAAAAAAAGTAAAAAAAAAAAAAAAAGAGAAAGAAAGAAATCCAAGATGGCCGACAAGAAGACTTTATCCTAATTCTAACCCTCTGAAATTGCATTGCATGTCTGAAAAGATGCTAAATATGAACTTGAACATACTCCACATTCTGGATAGTATGAATACGGGTAATGTAAAAGGTATTTGGACAAACTACATTGGACACGTTACTATTGCGTGACCTACCAGTGTCAGTTGCGTTGCTTCATTTTCACTCACAAATCCTCTCCTGTGGCCTTATGAGATAGTAAACTTGTTACACTTCAGAATCCCACCAGAAGTAGCATCATCCGAGCACTATACATCTTCTGATTTACAAATAGTATACTATAAATACTTCTTATTTGGCATATTATTTTTGTCTACTACTGTATATGACATGGAAGGAAGTACTCAATTTTAGATTTCGCATAAAACAATCTCCCATTAATTATCTGCTAACAGTTTAATAGAAGTTTCGATCTAAGCCCAGCCTTTCCAGCTCCTCCATTAGGACGAGTGCTGTAATGATGTGTGAATGCGGTGAAAAGACTCTATTACTCAGCACCTCTGCTATTCAATCGCTCCTGCCCTGCACTATCACTGATCTCCATGCGACACAACATACATGACCTCGACTATAACCATTCCCAATGCAATCCTGGACACGTCATTCTACTGTAAATGAGTTCAGTTTAGAGGACATTATAAAGTTGCACACATCATGATGTAATATAATAGTCTAAAGCTTGTTTCTATTTGTGCATATGGAGAACACAATTATTCATGCATATATTCAATCACAAAAATATTAAGTCTCAATATTCGGAGCACTGAGACCACAGTTGATTTTATGACGAGAGTTCAATTGATGTAAAGAGGTCAAGGCTTGGTACGCTGCAGTATAATTGCACCAGACTGCAAGCTAATCAAGTTTGAAGGTTAAAGCGATGGATATGTTCTGTATTCGCATTCATGGACACCTGCATTCACCTCTGCAGGAAACCTAGATCACTCTTGTCTAAAATCCAGCCATCTTACCTGTTGTTCCTTCTCTCTGGCCTGTGTTTTTACTACCTCTCTTTGTCCTTCTCCTCTTTTTTAAGCCACAGCCAGGTATCTTCCTCTGAGAGTTTCCCATCTCTCTCTAGACTGATCATACAGAATGAAGGACTGAAGGATTCTGCTCGCACTACAGCAAGACTTGAAGAGCTGCTCTCTCCCTCTCTCTCTCTCTACTTCTTTCTGTCTCCAGCAGGTGCACAGTCAGCAATGTGAGTCAGGACTCTGCCAGCAGCAAGGCAAAGAAAAGTACTGACAAATACCTAATTAGGAGTACAGAAGGGCAATACGGTGGGAAAATAAATCTAATTAAAATAGTGAAACACCAAAATATGCACTGTTATACAAGTATAGAATACACAACCACAATTCTGTTTACAAAACATCACAGTTCCATACTAAAGAATAATAGTACTAAGGATTCTTTAGGAAACTACTACTCTAGCTGACATTTTCTGTTCACTTTGCCTCAAACATTGAACTTTTATAAACCCGGTCTTCGCATTTTTTTTTTATACGGTAAATTTGCAAATGGTTTGTGAGATCAGTCTAATTTAGGCAGTCATGGAATGTGATTTTTGGCTGCTGATAGAACATATTTGTTTATGGTCTATCAGAAAAACACTAAATAGGATTTTCTTACAAACACACAAAAGAAAATAAAGAAACAAAATACCTATAAATTACAGTGAGGTCTCATGATCATTTGGCTTATGTTGAGAGTCAAAATTATAGATATTATAGATCTGGATATCATGTAAGGATCATCATAAATGTCAACCCAAGCTATGAATATGTACCCTGGTATACATTTTTGGAGAGCACCAAATATGTCCCAGGTGGTAGATTTTTTTTTTTTTTTTCGCGAATCCACCAGAAGGCGCTTTTTCAGATGTCAAATTTCTCTTGAGAGTGAATCCAACCCACCCACCCCCTTTCCTGAATCCAACCAACAGTGTTTTCAAAAGCAGTTCAGAAAAAAAGAAAAGCCCTTTCAACCGCCTGATATTTGCCACATTTTGTAAATTTCCCTTTTTGAAACTTTTTTTTTCTATATAAATAATGTGCATTGCTAAGAACAATCTGAGCAACTTTAAATGTCATTTTCTCAATATTTTTTTGGAAATCATCAGATACAATATTTTTATATGACTAATATGTTGGTGAAATATTGTCCTATTCTAATAAAGTATACAACAACGGAAAGGTAATTAATTTTATTTAATCATTTATTCAACTTTAAGATAATACATACATCCTAATCTCCAAAAGAAATATACTTATGCCTTGTTTTGTGTTCCAGAGTATCATTTATTAATCATATCAGGTGAATGGCACTAAAATTAATTCAATTTACAAATACACTTGCATTGACTAGCAAATATAAAGGTCCAGTGAAATTAAAATCACATTTTTTAGATGATAGTATCAGTGTTTTAGTCTTCAATGATATCTATAATATAGTGTGCTACAAAACAATAACAAAATTTGAAGATATAAAACTGATATTAACATGTAAAGCTTGAAGTTTGTCACTTCCGTTTAAATAAATCAATGCTTTTTGTCTTGACCAATCAAATGCTCTCTAGTACCTGAAATGCCCCGCCCCCTTCAAAACACTTCTCATTTGATTTTCATTTGATGCGCTTGAGCTCAACCACTCTCACAGGCAGAGATGTGGAGGTATTCTATGTCACACCCTCTCTTCGTTCTTCAGTTGAGATTACGTCAAATGTCGAGTAAAAATTGCATATTTCAAAGCACTTTACAGGACCTTTAAGGAACATTTGCATACCTTGATCCTAAACAATATAGGAATTTAATTAAATCCAAATGTTAGCTCATTCACAAATATTCAAACAAAGGACATTTCACACTATACAAATGATCAGTTGCAGTTCTTCTTTTATGAATACAGATGCTCTAGTCATTAGCAGTCAGAGCGCTAGCATGGCTGAATCTAGGTCAAGCTGAGCCCAGCAGAGCTCAGAGAAAGACACTGCTGAGATCTTGCTGCGGAAGATCAAATAATGGATTTATCTATTGGTAGACTTAATATTAAAAGAATGCAACCAGAAACATGTGAAACACTCATGCACTAAACGATGAATGATAAACGGCATTGTTTTGGCTAATGGGAGACTGTTGGACATTGAGTGTGTTTGTGTCTGTGATGGGGGCTGGGAGTCTCACAGCTGGTCCCTCTGCATGAGCGCTTAATACCCACTGACACTACACTGCACTAACAACTCTGTGGACCATGTATATCAATATATCCGGGCAGCTTTGAGCAGCACTATCCTTCCCTCTACAGCAGGGGATCCCAATCTTTGCATTACTTGAACCTTGTATGACCTGGATAATTATAAGTATCCATTGTTATTAAGACAATTTTAAATGTAATATTTGAATTAGTAATTGTTTTAATGAATTTAGTGGATAATTATCTTTTCATCTAAACTTCATTTAATGAAGAATTCTGAATACATCACATTTCCCATTTTATTTTAAAATGCACAATATTCTGTCATAGGAAAAGAAAAAAAAGTAAATATAAACCTGGATGACAAAACCATTTTAACTGTCAATTTTTCATAATTGAGGTTTATGCTTTTTTACGGGGGCCGACAGAGCTTAATGTGCTGCAATTTAACCTCCTAGGGCTTGAGTGTCCACATACGGACATATGGACATTTTAGCTCTTAAGTGGCTTTTTAAAATACTTTGAATGTTTTATATTTTGTAAAGACATACAGTATCATCCTGCAACTGTTTTGCAGCATATGAAATGTCCAAAAAACTATTTTTAACTGTCCAAAATGGGAGTAAATGTTGTTTTTACTCTCTGAGAGTCAAAGCAAGTAAAAAAAACTATGTTAAATAAGCATTAAAAAAGTCAGGGAAAAAAGTTATGTAAATTCGGACCACAAGCCCACGTATATGGACATACTTTTTCTCTAAAAGCACATCATATCAAAAGATGATACTTAGGTTTTATTCTAATTAGGAACAATAAGCCCAAATAGCAAAGAAAAATAAAAAATGCATTTAAAAAAACACCTTGGGTGTTAAGAGGAAGAAAATATGCAAGAAAATGTGCAATTACAAAAAAAACGCCAATAAATTAAGAAAAGATATTTCTTCGTTTGACAGCCCACGTGCTGCTAATCCTCACAACGAAAACACAATTTTGAAAAAACATGCTGCTTTTGCTCACAACACAAACAAATTTTTCGAAAAAACGCACTGCATTTTCTAAAAACACAAACAAATTAAGAAACTTTGCTGCATTTTTTCACAACGCAAACAAATTAATAAAATTTGCAGAATTTTCTCACAACGCAAACAAATTAATAAATCGCACTGCATTTTCTAACACAAACAAATTAATAAAACGCTCTGCATTTTCTCACAACACAATTTACAAAAACAATACAAAACAACGCTACATATTCTCACAACAGTTAGAGCACAGAACACAAATGAAATATTTCAAGGGGACCCCAAAAGGTGACGGACCTGGCTATTTAGGTTATGGTTAATTGGGCTAATAACTTCACTGATCAATAGGGGGGGGATGTACTGCCAAAATATACCTATGCTCCAGGGTCACGATTATAAGCGTAACATTAATGCATATACTATTAAATGTGTTTGGTACCGTATACTATACATTTGAAATTGAGAAAAAAAAATAATCTGGAAAAATTTTAATTCCTTTCCAATGTTGTTTCCCCCTCTGATTCTGAATTTATATCTTGCAATTATGATTTCTTTTATTATAAAAAAGATTAGTTTATATCTCACCTTTTACTAAAAAGTCTGAACGTATCTTAAATTCTGCCTTTTTTATTATTATTTTTTTTTAACTGAGAAATCAGAATCGTGACAAAGAGAAGAGAATTTGTAAAAAAAAAAATTTTTGGCATATACCATATTATAATTTTTGCTCCATTGCAGAAACAAACATCATTAGTAACAACGAGCCTCATAAGAGTAATTAACAACTTCCCTCATACCGTAAATGTGCATTACCCTAAATTCATATCAGTTGATCCTAAAATCATAATCACCAGCGTATGTTTAAAGGGGGTCTGTGATAAGATAAGCCTGATCTGAGGACGCCACTGCTGGCCGGAGGGTGAAGAATGAGGAGCCCTGTTGAGACTTGACTTCTAGACCTTTACAAATGAGCCATAGCAGAACCACTGAAGCATGAAGACTGACCGCTGCCTGTAGTGCTGACCAATGCATACACAAACACTGCCACTTCACAACACAAACTCACTGAAAACAGCCAAAAGATTACAAATGTGATATTTGGTGTGGATCAAGCATACATTTTTTTGAAAGCTACTTATAAATCTGATTTCTATTTTAGCACCACCATTTTTTCCCTCTGCTGCTTTTCCTCTGCAAATAATAGAGGAGAGCAATAAACAGATTTCAGACAGAGGATAAGCAGATCAGATGGGCTGCTGAGTTTAGATGTAGGGCAGCGCTGTCTGTTTTCCCTCTCTCACACACATACACACAAGCGCTTTAATAAAGTCTCCTTCATTCCAGTGTGTTAGAGTTTAATAATTCAGATTCACTTAAAGAGACAGTTCCCCAAATTTGAATTCCCTCATGTCGTTTTAAAAGTATTTTATTTTTGACATTTATTTTATTGAAATGTGTCCATATGACTTACTTTTCTGATGCCATTCAATAAATTTTTAGATGCCTATATTCATGAAAGTGTTTCATTGTAGAAATGACACCATGACATCTGAAACAAGCCTTTAAACAATTTCTTATACTCATCGAAAAACAAACTATAAATATGCTTATTAAATATATTAGGATGAAATGTAGGGGGGTGATGTATATTGTAATAGCTGTTTTATCAATGTGCAAACTGACAATATCAGGTATGTTATTAACTCAGCAAACATTGTACTCTGAAAACTCTGTGAATAGTTTTTTCTAATGTGTACACTGTATGGAGACCTGTTTCTGCCAAGTTATTTACAACTTATTATTTATTAAAAGTGACATTTCTGTTTAAAATTTGTTAGATAAACAGCTTGTTTCTGCAAAAATGCCCCAAAAAGTAAATAAATAAGGGTGAAAATGTCACAAAAATCTTATGTTTTATATTTATTTGTTATACTGAGTCTGATTACGCTGAACCATTTATTAACAAGAAGTTAATAGTTATAAGAGCTTAGGGCTATGCAGTTAATCGAAATCGAATCACAATCGCAATTTGAAATGATGTGTTATGTATTATAGATGTATTATTTATTTTCACCCGCCCACAGCAAATGCGTGTCTGACAGTCTTACTTGCCAATTGAGTGAGCACACTTTTGTACTGGCCAATCAGAATTGCGCAACCGAACTATGCCCATTAAAAAAAAAGAAAAAAAGAAAACAAACAGGAAAGCGCTGACAAGTGGAATTATGGCGTCTGCTGCTTCAGAAGCATCAATAGATTAATTAATATAAAAGAAAAACAGCATTGGTAATATGGGAATATTTTGATTTTAAAGTCACAGACACCAAACAAAAACAGGTAACTGTTAAGAGCTGTCGCAGAATTGTTGCCATGGCTTACAGATTATTTAACTGAAGCTTGGCCACAAAATTTAAATTGTAAATCAAATCGCTATCGCAATATATGTTAAAAAAAGAATCACAATTATTTTCCCCAAATCATACAGCCCTATCAGTTATGCTGTAATAAATAAAAACTGGACTGCAAAAGAATGGTTATGGATCTCTGATCTACTGCAATTTTTGGTTCACAAAATGTCATTTTAATACTCAAAATATCAGATTTAAGGAAATCACAAAAAAAAGAACATGCCGATCAACATGACAAATGCTGTAATTCAGCATGCAACAACACATCACTTTACAGTGTGAACAACTGCATGCTCCAACATGTCAGACCAAACATGGACAGACAGTCTGTGACAGATACATCATCATCATCACTATGGCAGACTAAGCTGCAAAAGACAACCTCAGATAGAGCAAAATAAGCACAGCGGATGGATTATGTATAGTGTAAAAAATGATTGTTTTATTTTTTTGAGTAAGAAAATACAACTTTAACCTTTCTGCTTCAAAAATATCATGTTTACTTCAACATGTTACAATTTATTTGGACAAATTCAGACTGAAAATTGAATTTGAAAAGAAGATGCAGTTGTATATCAGTCCTTTTATCGAGTTCTGCTTTCAAAACAGTCATGATCGACTACAACCATGTACTCATCTGAAGATTATTCACAAAAATTAACAGCAATGTAAACCACAAGAAAACACACACACAACGGCATTATCTGATTGGACGCTCGGCAATGGACTACACAGAATGACATACCTCTCGATCTGACAGGAACACAGCAGGCAAAAGCCATTGTTCGGGAAGGACAGCTACGTCCAACTGCTCCTTAGCCAGGTCAACTTTCTTCCAACATTCATTCCGTATCGTCTTCATGCATGCAGAAACATGCTATGGCACAAGCTCACCTGCTGCGGTGTGCAGCCGCTCAACCACATCAACAGACCAAAATAAGCCCATCTGCAGCATCTGCACTTACACTGCTCCAGTCCCCCCCTTTTTTTAAAGGCATATTGCAGGTGGTACAGTCTAGTCTACACTGCTTTTGCCCTTAATCTTTCACTGGGCCAAAGGAAGAGCGGATCCAATGGGGGATATTAATATAGAATATGAAAAAGAAGAGAGCAGAAGAAATTATTCCTAACATACTGTCTGCATAGACTGTTATAAAGGCAAAATATTTTGTTTTCTGTATATAAAGCAAGCACATGCATCCCTACACTTGGAAGTAGTAATGTTCAAAATCTGACTAAAAGGTGCTTCAAAGTAAATACAGTGATTCCCACAGGTTTGAAATATACTTGCGGTGGTAGTCGAATAGAAACAAACCATTTACACAAATCACATAAATAGTTAATTAGATGCGACAAAAAATACATAATTTAATTTTTAACAAGAATTTGATTTATTACACAATATTGCGGTTCAGGGCATCACGGTGACACAGTGGGTAGCATGATCACCTCACCTCACACCTCACAGCACACCTCACCTCACACCGCAAGCCTAAATTAGTTTCCCAGTACTGGGTTGCAGCTGGAAGTTGCATCTGGGTTGCAGCTGGAACCTGCTGTGTAAAACATAGGCCTGATAAGTTGGAGGTTCATTCCGCTGTGAAGACCCCTGATGAATAATGAGACTAAGCTGAAGGAAAATGAATGAAAGAATGAATCTGTCAAAGAAATGAAAGAATTTGTACAAGTGGTACAAATTCTTATGCCTGAAAGCTTTTAAAATCCACATTCAGCCTCAAAAACACATGCAAATGATCAATTATAATACAGACTAAACATTGCAGATCCTGTGATGGGACTATTGCGAATGATCATATTGCAATACTAATGCTGAACAATATATTGTGCAGCCCTACAACAAACCTCTCTTCTTTGAGAGCCTACTCTGCTCTGATTGGTCAGACAACATTTACATTCACATAACAGACACATCACACACTATTCTGAAAAATTCACCCACCTTTATAAAATCTCAAAACCTTTTTTTATAAAAAGTCCCTCAAATAAAATAGCGATAATGTGAATGAAATTTAAAATGTTGTATTATAACATCACGATTATAGCTTGCCGCTCTTTCTAGACATCAAAGAGCATGAGAGCCCCCATGTGTACATATTTGAGTATTAAACATTGTCATGTGTGTGTGCAAGCATGCATTCGTGTGTGTGTGTGTGTGTTTATGTCTGTTTGTGTGTGACCACACCGCACTCCCCCTGCCTGGAATAATACAGACCTTCCTGCTAATCCATGTTAATCTGGTCATCCTGTGCCTGTGACCTTGGCGTCAAATGGTCTGACCGTAGGTGAGTGTTTAGTACAGACAGAATCACATTGGCAAACAGAAACACAGGTCTGGCTGCTCCGGCCAGCAGCTTGTGGCTCTGCAAGATGGCCATTAACAGCACATATTCACATGCCTGGACTTGGGCAGAAGCCAACATGCCTACTGCAATGACAGACAGCTGAGACTAAATTGCACCTATTCTGTGGTAAATTCAGGCTTAAACATAGGTAATGGTAGAGCGGATTGCAGTCCATGATAATAAAAAGAGTCATTCTGCACTGCCTGACAATGACCAGGCACTTAAATGGACATCTCGTCTTTTGCGGACTTGCAGAAAACATGACCAATGTTAACAATGGCTTCTGAACAGCCCGTATGAGGCACACCTGTTCTATCTGTTCCTCATTGTCCTGAGTCACACCCTTCCTCTACCTTTCCTTGGGCTCTGTTTAATATCACTTTTTATTGTGCGCAAATGGACCAGAAACAAGGTTTTCACTGTTGTTAGTTTTTTCTAAAAGCAAAAAGCCATTAAGGTTTCACAGAAAGTCTTAAATGTCCTGTCCCCCCCGGCCCCCACCTATAAAGACTAACAGCTGTCAGCTTTCTCTTTCCAGAATCTCCATCCCTTTTTCCAGGGATGATGCTTCTTATATGCATCCCATCTGTATTTCTAGTAACACACAAGCACACAAATAATTCTAAACAGGAATGAACACACTGATATTTCCAGGGATAGAAAAGCAGGCTCTCCTAAACAGATAAAAAGCAGGCTCTCCTAAACACAATTCTTTATTTCACGTTACCTGTCATACAGGTGCCGTACAGTAGGTGGTGGAAAATGCCCCTTGCAATGGTTTTCCAGTCATTAATTAAAGTGAAAGTTCACCCAAATATGAAATATCTGAATAGTTATTGCTTTATGATTCTTAAACTCAAATGGATGGAGATAAATGCAACAGTTAAAGAGCCCATATGGTGGGTTGAGAACGGTTAAATTTCACTTTTTGAAGTCCCAAACAACAGGATGATATGTATGCAAGGTTAAAAAACACTTTCGATGTCTTATAATATCTATTTATTTTTACCTCATTTTCCCACCGACTCCCATATGAATCGTCTGAGCGAGTCTTTTCCCCCAAGCACCTCCTTTCCGTAACGCTACCACATCACGTCACCACGTCACGTCTGTGTCAACAGCCCGATGCCAGAACATATTGAAAACAAATCACTGCTTTTGTACAACAGCGTATTGCTATATTCTTCATCATAACAACAAACATTCAGTAATAATTAACACTTCATGGACTATTGTAAGCCAACAAATAGTTACATTCGGCAGTAAGCTAAATGGCTACCGCTACATGCTGCACGCACGGAGCAAACACAATACAGACAACTACATCCATATTTACCTTGTTATAGTCAACACGACTGGAAGAACATGCTGGTCCAAATAAACTGGGTGTTGATCCATCCTTTAACAACAACCGTGCAACAAATCCCACGTCGTAAGCTGGTAGATTTGTGTAGCTCTCTTCAGAGAAATGACGCGAACACAGCACCGTGTTGGGGATGTAATTCTCAGGTATTTTACGAAATAAACCTCAACCACTCCAGGTAGGGAAAAGAGGTTTCCAGGTAGGGAAAATAACACAGCTTTTCCCTCGCGCTTCAGAGCACAGCGTCTACGGGACATGATTTACACCGGAATGCTGATAAGTTCAGTAAAGTTAGCAGCAGTCGTGTTTTCCGGATCAATAACTCATGACCGAAACATTGTTCCTACACAAATAGCACCTCTTTTCAACCGTCGCAATGTATACAATCACCTACAACCTTATTTTCCTAAAAATGAGCTTTGCCTTTGCGCTGGATGCATGATATTAAACTCTGTGCAGGCGGCAGAGAGACCGGTCCTTAGGGACCGTCTACAAAGAGCAAAACGCGAAAACCAAAACTAAAAAAGCTGTCAATAACTTCTCTCTAAATCTTTATACTGCCATCAAACAGTATAAAGATTTACTTAGATATTACTCAGATCACACGTCACTGCTGTCCCGCTGGTTATGCTACAACACTTACTGCAATACAGTGCTTGTTGTCTTCCACTTTTCCTTCCTGTCTGTGGGCGGGGCCGGGCAGTTCAATTTCTCAGTTGCAATCCCGGATCTGCGCGCGCAACTATTATGTTTCGCGTTGACGTAAAGCCGAAACGGCTAAAGACTCGTTCTAATAACGATTCATTTAAACAACAATGAGTCGACTCATTTATATATGAATCAATCGTTTTAAACACTTTGCACTTTCAGATTTAAGCCTTAGCTGGACATTTCACTTTACTTAGAGCTGTGTAACACACTGCATGGAAGGTCATTTTCAAAAATCCATAATATGGGCTCTTTAAACAAAACAATAAAAGTTGATGATATTATACTATACAATAAGCATGTGGGAACTTTAACCCACTTGGTCCTTGTCATTCAAAAGATGTACCATCTAATGGGTCAGTAACAAAACAAATAATATACTGTATTAATATATTACTACTACTCTCAGTTCTCTATTTTACATGGTATATGCTATTTTCTCAATACTGGCCTCTAGTGCTTGAAAATAGAATAGACTTAATCTGGTTAAGAGGCTTAAAGAGCCCATATTATACATTGAAAAGGGTCATATTTTAGTTTTGGGGGTCTCCAACAGCAGGCTGATCTGATTGCAAGGTCAAAAAACACTTTCATTGTCTTATAATATGCATTTATTTTTACCTCATTATCCCAGCGACTCCTATATGAATCGTTCAGGGATTCATTTGTTCCAAAACCCCTCCTTCGCGCGTTGCTAAACTGCGCTGATTGGACCGATGAACCAGTCTTTTGCGATTGGTCGACAGCGCTCAGCGTGAGAGAATGCCCACCACGGCTTATCAACATTGAAGTCATAGTGTGTGCGTGAGCTAATCTGCTAACACTCGCTTTTAACGGGAGTCGCCCGTATTTCAGACACCTCACCCCGAAAACTAACCCCCCGGTCTCCCAGCATATCACTCTAATTCTTAACCAGAAGTAAAAACAGCGACATACATTCAGTATTAATGCACACAGCGGCAAAAGCTGAACCGTTATAAACAGCACCGCCGCACGTGTGTAGCAGAGCTCATGGTAGCCATAGCAACGACAAACAGCAGAGGAACACGCTCAAACGCATTTTAATCCGTAAACACAGCGGCACGCGTCGCGTTTACAACGTGCTTTTAGACGCGATATGAGAATACAAGTTAACAAGAGACACTACAAGCGGTTACAAGTTACAAAACACAGTTAAATGCATCATTTACAAGCTAGAGAAAACAATGAGGTGACTGTTTTAATCGCACTTACTCACACTTGCTGGATAGCAGGCCAGGAAATGTCCCGGTGCTCCTAATTCTCCGTTGTAAGCACTCCTCGGAGGGGGAACAGCACATGGCTAGGGTTTAATGCAGAGATATTTCTGCAGAAACGACTAACTCTTCAAAGTCTCATCTCTGGGTTCTCTGCACACTTCCAATATCCAGCTAAGCACAGTGCTCTTCACTGTGTTGCCAGATGTTGCTGACTGATTTCAGCCCAAACCCTGTCCAAAGGGTTTTACCTGCAGAATCAAGTTGAAAACCGCCCGATCTGGCAACATTTCCTCACCGCTGTTGTTTGTGGGCAGGATTGGGGATTTCGAATCTGCGCGCGCATAAATGGGCGGGGCTTATGTTTCGTGTTCACGTAATGCCGAAACGGCTAAAGACTCGTTAGCACGGCGACTCGTTTGAGGAACTATGAGTCGACTCTTTTATAGATGAATCAATAGTTTTAAACACTGTGCACTTTCAGATTTAAGCCTTAGCTGGACATTTCACTTCACTTAGAGCTGTGTGACACACTGCATACAAGCTCATTTTCAAAAACCCATAATAGGGGCTCTTTAATACTCTGTATTTTAACATGCTGCATTAAAGAAGGCGGTATTATTTAGCAAAATATGCAAAAATGGTATGATTTATGTTAGTAAAGTAAACAAAAGACATTTGTTATTGTTCTTCCAAAAATAAACAGAAACTAACACTTAATCACATCTTATTAAATGAATTGATCTCCTGACAAACTTTTTCAATTCATAAACCAAGAGGACAACAAAGAGATGGAGAAAAAAAACACTTATCAGTGTTTGTGATCAGAATCACACACCTCTGAGGTAAAAGAAGGCGGCGATCTGTCATTTACAACACCAGATCACAGGGCATGTCATCAGCCACGACACCTCAAGCTCAGTTTACAGCAGGATGAGGCTAATTATGCAAATCACAAAACTACCTCCAGACATGACCCTTTTAAAGCCCAAATTAAGAGCAAGTGTGCACATGCTGAAACTGAAATAGTGTTTATGAGGGTAGCTAACGTTAAAATTCTTAGCTCCATATGCTAGACTGAGAAATCTGCCATTAGCAGCACTAAACAAACTGACCAAAACAGTGATAATATAGGATTAAACGGTTTTTGATTATTTTTTTTAAACAAACAAACTAGGATTTTTTTTGACTAAACTAGGATATTTCAGAGAATTTTAATAACAACTGAAAATAAAATAAAAATTCCCAGTTTAGCTTTAGCTTAAAGCAGTGTTCATATGCCAGTTATGGACATTTAGTATAGTGGTCTTTCTCTAAGTCTTTTTGTAAACTATTAAAGTTGGTAAGATCTCGAATGCTTGGCAAAAATTCATTTATTTGCTTAAAAATAAAGCTAAAAACTATAGAATTGTGGAAATATTATTACAAATATAACAATAATAAATATATATTTTAAATATAATAATTTAGTTACAATAAATACAAATATAATAAATATTTCATACCACATTATTTTTTAAATTATTTGTAATAATCATTTATCACTTTTTTATTGCTCCTGTCTTGAGTGCCTTATGATGATTCTTCAAATCGTATGCCCATTTAGGCATTTTATGAATAATAAACTTTAATAAAGCTACAATATTTATACTATTCAATATTTCAGTTATAATTTAATCTTAAGCTTTAAAAGACTTTTTTTCATAAAAATAATCATTTTAACACAGTTATTCTTGTTCATCAATATATGCATGACATGTGTTTTTAATTTAAAATAGAAAATGTCATTTAGAGAATAAAATGACTATTGGTCAAAATAAAAACAAAGTGTCACGTTTTTCAGACATTTATATTCATTTTTAGCAGACTGTAAGAATTGGCTATGTCTCTCCATGATAATAAACCCTGAGGATGGTTATGGAATTCCACGAGAATAGACCATGAGAATGGTCAGGCATTAAGGCAATGAACTGGCTAATCTAAGAAGATCAGAAAACCAGCTGTTCAACTGTTTTATTCAAATCATCCTGAGTTTATCTTCCTGACTGTATGTCCTTGCTCCATCAGAGTAGACCATTCACATCTCACATAAAAGGTTCAAGGTTTTAACTTGGTACATATATTCATGTTTGGTATCATTTTAAATGTCTCTGTGTGATTGGTAAAGTGGTTTTAAGGTCATTATACTATTTCAATGGTATTTGTTGAATTTGGTTTTAACTCTGATGAAATCTCTGCCAGATGCTCCCCCTCCAGAAGTGATTAACACATCAATACACTAGGCAAGAGTCACTGTAACGCCCTGTGGGTATTTAAGGTAACGACGTTGTTTGGGCCAGTGGATTCTGTAGCCAGAAGACCCCGTTGTAACATACAAGTTTTTGGGTTCTGTCCCAAGAGCTTGTATGTTGCAATGTCTTTCTACATGGTCATTTATTTTCTGTTGTACAATCTGAATTGGCTTATCATGTATAATTATGCGAATTGGAATGGAAAATCTTTGCCTGTAAAATAAATACAATTCTTGTTTAAGCTCTCATATTTCCTGACAATCACTGACTTAATATGATATAATCTAGTGGCTAAATCAAACTCTCTTTAAGTATGAGCATTCAAATTAAACTAAATTGGAGTCAGATTAAATTCGGAGTTGGAAACTAATTAAAATACGTTTTCATAAGTAAATATTTATTTTCACATGTGCTAAAAGGCTTACATGCATTTAACTTCACCCATGCTGTTAGCTTCGTCGTTGGGCTAATACATGGATCCTTACACAGACCAATAGAGGCACGCCATTTTGGGACTTAAAAACATTTTCTGACCCAGGTTCTAAATCTTGTAAAATGTCCGGGATTCCACTTTTGCTTTCGCTTTCTAAAGCTTGTATGCGTTTTTACATCACCTTTTTACTTAAGTCTACTTTTGCTTGGCTTCGCAACTGACTGCGCACTCATAGTCATGAGAGCGAGAGAAACATTAAATAATTCTTTTTTTTTATCTAAAGACTCTGAAAAACTTTACGGTACAAAATGACTGATCTAAACTGGCGGCAAAATATCTGTAGATCTTTGGTAATGGTTAATCAACACATTTGCCTTTTTTAAATAATCTACAGGTTTTAATCTTGTAATTATTATATTTTTTAGAGATATTTTCTGATTTTATAATTTTTTTCTGTCATTTATTTCTCATTTGCTGATTATTTGATTAATTTGATGAGGTTAATATATTACATAGGCTATTATATATATATATATATATATATATATATATATATATATATATTAGGGCTGTCCAAAAATTAATCGTGATTAATCACATCCAAAATAAAAGTTTAACTTAATATTTGTGTGTGTATGACACAAATTTTACATTTGAATATGATGTAACTACTTTGATGTAACTTTTTTTATATATAGTTTTGGCTTCTATGAATGTGTTTATCACATATACATAATAAATATATAATATTATGTCAAAACAAAAATAATATTATGTCAAAACAAACTTTTATTTTGGATGTGATTAATCACGATAAATTTTTGGACAGCCCTAATATATATATATATATATATATATATATATATATATATATGTAAAATACTTTGGCATTCAAGTTTGCTTTGAACTTGAAAGAGAGAAGCAGATTTTGTGATTGGGTGCACATAGCTCAGGAATAGCCTAAATGTAACCCATTGAAAAGAAAGTGTATAACAGTGTATAATAAATAAAATTACTGTTAAAAATGTAATTATGTATTGTTTGTCCCATTTAGTTAACTATTTACGTGATTTGGGTAAATGGTGTGCTTCAATTCAGCTACCACCGCAAGTATATTTCAAACCTGTGGGAAGCACTGGTATATACTATTTGTCTATACACATACACCACATCCATCCATGAGATGCATAAAAACACACTTCAATCAGACACAAAAGCATGTGTGTCACTCGCTGGCTAAATATACAAATGTTCTCTAACAGGAAGACACATGCTGACTTTCAAACTGATACAAACTTAAGTGTTTGTTTGTGTTTATAGGACAAAAACATTGATATGCCAAGGTAAAATATACAACGTTTCGTGCACATTAATGAGCAAGAGTGATGCACTTCAGAAGACGGTCCAGAATACACATACAATACTATGTCATTGATTCTTACATGTGGTCAACGGCAACCACAGAAAAACAGAGAACAGGAACGAACAGATTCTGCACAAGAGTCTTTGCTGTAACGACTTCCACTTCAGCCCACCACAGTGGAATACAGTATCGTTACACACACAAACACACCTGTGTATTTCCACATCCATCTTTTGTCAAGTCCAGTAAGATCAGGTAAACTACCATGCTGAGGTTTGGGGTCAGTAATATATGCATTGAAAGAAGTTTATTTTGCCTACGAAGGCTGCATGTGTCTGATAAAATACAGTTACCCCCTAAACGCACACAACACACAGTACACACATAGTTGCATTATCTGGAGACTTCCCATAGATATAATGATTTCAATACTGTACAGACTGTATATTCTATCCCTCTATTCTTAAATCCAGCCCTCACAGGAAACAATCTGCATTTTTAAATTTTCAGAGTACTTCATCGTATGTGATTTATGAGCATTTTCCTTACAGGGACTACAAAAATGTAAAAAAGGTAAACATTTACTGGTATTGCTAAACATTGTGGGGATATAGTAGGCTATATGTCCTTACAATGCCAACCTGATTTCACTAAGTAGGACATGTTTCTGTTCTATGTTGATCCTGGAACAGAATTCCAATCAGGAAAATTGGAAGGGATACGTTTATGTTACTTACGGTTAGGTTTATGCATGTCTACATGATTGATATCCAACTATTATTCCTCTTTGATTTTGGGAATAATTTACAGTTATGGTTGGGTTTAGGGGTAGGGGATACAGTAGGTATAGATTACATTTTCCAACAAAAATGATGTTCCAGGATCAATATAGGCGTTAATCCAGGATCGCATCCTACTTGGCAAAATCATGAAGTGCGTCCCCACAATGTGAGGAATACAAGGTACACTCACACACATAGTAAAAACTGCAATAGTGTGTAAAATTATTAGAATGTAAATTATTTTTTATTTTAATATATTTAAAAAGTTATTTACACTATAAAGGAGGTCGCACACCAGAAGTGCCGCTCGGTGACGCACCGCATCACGCCACACAGCGCCATGCATTTCAGAATTCTAAACATAGGTTTCTATCAGGGTCCACAGCACCCAGCCACGACTCAGAACACTGTTCATATTTCTGCCGCACCACAGAGTGCCATCTGAATAGTTTCATTTTAAATAGCGTCCCAATTTGCACGTCTGGTGTGCGATAACTCCAACTGTCATGTGCACGCTGAGTCGTGGCACCGAGCGGCGCATCCGGTGTGTGACCTGCTTAAAAATGCTGAGTTCCACAGTTCCTTCATGTTGTCCCAACACAAATGAATAATTTTTACATATTTAAGTGGATTGAACATAAAACAATTAAGTTGTCCCCTCCAGAAACCTAAGAATTGTGTTGTTTCAACTCATTTCATATAAGCAGTTTGAACAAGCAGCAAGTCAGTGTATGACTAAGATGACAAAGCTGCATTTTCAGCAGTCATTACCCTAGTCTTCACAATTAAACTAACTCCACTACATTCACTCTTCCATGGTGGGACACACCAAAATTCATTCCCACCACGGCTATATTACAAATTTTCTCATTAAAAACATTCAGTCATTGATTTTTCTTAAATAGTGGGCTATAATCGCACCAAAACGTATTAAAAAGTTAGTGAATTATAACAGAGCAAACTTTTCTGTAATCTTAGTAGTGCTGTGTGTTGTTTGTTTAACCCTTTAAGGTGACATGCTGACAGACAGGTGCACGATGCGTGAGGCCAGCAAACGCGACGTAGCTTTCAGATATGATGAACACAGTTTCCATAATTATACTTTATAGATAAGGTCTATGATTCTGCATACAATGACATTATCTTGCTGGAGTTTATAGCCGTTTCACTTTACTTCAGGACGCATCAATGCCATTCTGTAGGTCTATTGGAGACATTCATAAATATTCCTAGCAAATCTAGTAAATGTTGGTGACATTCTTGTTACATAAACACACTAAATCGCCCTTCAGCAGGATTTATTAGAGTGCACAAGAAAATCTGTGCTTGAACAACGTATATTTGAGGAGGCGTGCACAAAGTTTTGTGCACAGAGGAAATCAGCGCACAAGCAAAAAGAGACGCACACTTGTATTACATGAATGTGATCGCGACTTGTAATACTGTGCTCATGACATTTGTCATTGAAATAACACCATAGGTAGTTGGAAGATCTGTGATCTGAGCCTGCTGCCACAGCTGGAAAAAATCCTAAAGGGAACTATATACCATATATATAAAAAAACAGTGGCTCAGTGGTTAGCACTGTTGCCTCACAGCAATAAGGTCTCTGGCTCAAGTTCTGACTGGACAAGTAGGCACTTCTGTGTGGAGTTTGCATGTTCTCCCCGTGCTCACATGGTTTTTCTCCGGGTGCTCCAATGTCCCCCACAGTCCAAAGATATGCGCTATAGCTGAATTGAATAAACTAAATTGTGTATGAATGTGTGTGTGTGTGTGTGTGTGTGAGAATGAGTGTGTATGAGTGCTTCCCAGTGCTAGGTTGCAGCTGGAAGGGTCTCCACTGCTTAAAACATATGCTGGAATGGTTGGTGGTTCATTCTGCTGTGGCAACCTCTGAAATAGAGACTGAAGAAACTGAAGAAAAATGAATGAATGAATATATTATAAAACAATAAAAAGTAATATTATTTTAAAAAGTATAGTAAACTAATGATATTTAACATCATATTGCCCCAAACTTTCAACAATATCTACAAAATCATGATTATTACTGATGATGTAATAATCTTTATCATCACAGTATCAACATTTGATCAGTTGCTGTGTTTACAGTGTATGTATTTGCTACAAATGTTCCTTATGTGACTCTCAAAAGCAGACAAAAAGGAATAATGCGAAGGTAAAAATAAGCTGTTAGCAGTAATAAGTCATCTTCTTAGACATCTCTTTCTGTCTGTCTAAAGAAGTGACAGTTCTTCTCAAAGCAAAGATGCTCATGGGACTAAATTTAGGTTAATGAAGTTCCAGTGTCATACAGTGAACTGCTTGTGGGACGACGTCTCTCTGTCTCACTTTTTCTTTTACATCAAGAGATGAATCGGATGTAAAAATGGAGGATATGCATATGTTTTATCGTTCCGAGTGAGGTTTTCTGCTGTTTGGAAATGAGTTAATGTGGGTAAAGAGAGCTTATGAAGCACGTGTGTGTGTGTGTGTTTAAGAATATGCCACTGCAGCAGGGTGGGGTGCAGCAGCACTGCAGAGCCCATGGGGCAAACCGAGAGTGTGTGAGCGTGTGTGTGCAAGACAACGAGCCAGAGACAAGAGTCCAGTGTTCACTGTTTCTGCCCGTTATCATCATCCATAACGTCAGTCCTGTCTCATCACTGAGGGGGATGGGGTTTCCGTGTGTGTGTGTGTATATGCGTATGTGACATTTTGTGTCAGACGTGTTGGTGAATGGTACAATAAAGCCGTCGCCCATGTTATTTTTAACTCTCTGTCTCCATGGAAACCAGCACATATGCTGGGAGCGATGCACCCTGCCGAGTATATGTGTGTGTGTGTGTGTGTGTGTGTGTGTGTGTGTGTGTGTGTGTGTGGAGATGCAGCAGTTCATCCTGCTTCATCTGGAGGAAGCACACACACGTTGCGCATGTCTGCCGCAGTGTGTGTGTGTCTTAGGAGGTCAGATCAAATCACAAAATCACATCTGATTAAGCATACAGAGCATAAGCAAATTGGCATGTCATACCCAAGAAAACGAGGTGGAGGGAAACACAAACCAGTATCTGGCACACACAGGCACAATTTAGATTTACAATGATATTATCAGCTCATCACATGACACACGGAGCCAATTCACACTCAAGCATATGCCTAACTGGCACTAGCTATCCAAAAAGAAGCATTTCTGACAGGCATTTATGATGTATAAGGCCATATTCCTTCACACGACCGGCTGAAGTGTATGTACAGTAGAGATATATAAACTAAAATCTACCCATTTCTCAAAAATTCAGAACAACTCTCATTGGTTTGAAGAACCTCAAAAATACCATGACTCGAAGAAATGATCCTGACTGGTTCTCATGCATTAAACAAGCATAGTTGAGCAGATATAATCTGAATGCTGTAAAGATTGATTGATGTTTTAATGTAAATAAAAGTCTAAATCTGTTAATCATACTGATCATGTCTCTTTAAAAGACATGGACTAAACTGCTCAATATTAATTTATCTATAAGCATCAGTTTTGGGTGAAAATTCTTTCAATGGGGGCCAGAAATTTCTCAGATTTAATTAAAAATATCTTAATTTGTGTTCTGACCAAAGTTTTGTTCAGTTCTGATAATGTAGAAAATGCATTACGGGTTTGAAACCGCACGAGTGAGTGAATGACATTTTTTTTGGTTTCAACCATGAACTAATGAACAGAGTATTGCAGGAGCTGCTTTTAAACTTTCCAGCATATTTCCAGCAGCTTTCCAAAGCATCACGCTACCTATATTTTACTTTAAACTAACGAACAGAAATCTCTCAGATAAGCAACCATTTTTCATGCCTGGGGTGAGCAAGTAAATAAATTCTATTATTAGCCATTAGCAAATAAAATTAGGTTTTACTTCAATTATCTGTTTTTGAAGAAGAATAAATGAACTTACCTATGCGGTGCAAAAGTGGATGTTGAAGGAGTCATGGAAACATGAAAGAAAAGTCAAAAAAGAAAGAAAAAATAACATTAGTTCATCAAGGACTAGTTTAAAAACTCCACATCTTTTCAGGTGACAAAGTAAGGTAAAAAAAAGTAAGTCAAAGCATATACAAACAAAAAACTGAGCTTTAACATATATTTAAACCTTAACCCTCCACAATACATCAAAACTAAACAACTAAAACATTAAAGGGATAGTTCACCCAAATGAAAATTCTGTCACCATTTACCCTAGAGTTTCTTTCTTCTGTTGAACACAAAATAAGATATGCCAAAGAAAGCAGCAACCATACACTGTAAAACCCAACAGTCAACTTTATTAAAGGAAATGAGTGTATTTAACTCAAAATTTACAGAAAGTTAATTCTACTCATTTGAAAAGAGATTCGAACTCAGTGTTCAAGGTAATGCGTTAATTAAATACCTCATTACTTTAACTTAAATGGAATAAGTTCACAGTACTCATATAGACTGTTTTTTTTTTTACTCAAATAGCTTATAGCAATCGGTTTCCTTAATCGGTTTGAGTTACCTTAACTTTTTGGGTTTGGGCAGCATTTTTTGATCCTACTATGGCTACCTATTTTCAACATTCTTCAAAATATTTTCTTTTGTGTTCAAAAAGAATAAAAAAATAATAACAATGTAGAATCACTCGAGTAAAATGTACATTTTTAGGTGAACTAACTAACTATGAACTTTAACTAACCAACAATGATTGCATTGCCGATGTGTCTGAAGAGGGTTTTACCATTCATAACATGATATGAATATAATTATCACTCCAGTATCTAAACACTTTATAAGTTCAAAGGTGACGCATGATGTACGCTGACCTCAGATCAGCACTGTGCAAAATTTGTTTGCTCTGCTCCTCAGTGAGGTTGCCAAGCAGACAACCGTTCCATCCCAACTGAATTTCTCTATTACTATGCCAACAGCTTAAAGATAAGTGCATTAGTAACAGCTGCATGCTCTTTGATACTGATTTACACCTTCATCTTTTCTTCAAACAGTTTCATTTTGACGTTTGATCTGTTACACAAAATAAAACACGTTATTCTTTAAATTAGGGGGGGGAGAAAAGCATCAAACACACGCTTTAGACCAGGACAACTGGATTTGTTGTAATGCAAACTGGATTCAACAAAGAGCAGCCAATGGTACGGCAGCAACAACACCACGCTCTGGGTGACGATGTGATGGAGGCAGTTTTATGCTAACAGCCAGAGCCTGGCGAATGTAGGTCATGTGCAAGAAAGACACATACGCCCTACTACACATGGCACACACATAATTCACAACTTTCCAAAGGGCTGTGTGCTTGGAAATCAACAACGAATCATATAAGGCAAAACACTGCAGGTAAATAGCATTAAAAGCACTGTACTTCCTCACTTGATTGTTTACATTAAGTTTTCTATGGTAAATATTTAAATAAGGTATTTTACATTAAATATGCACTGATTTGCCTTCATTTCCAGCACTCTTCATTTTTGTTTCATTTTGGTTCTCTTGATCACTCCAGAATTAAAATAAATGAAATATGAAACAAAAAAGATATGAAACAATAATTTTGAATGTTACTTCATTCAATGGTCAGATTTTTGTGGGAAAAACTGCATATACCACCTCCACACACAAAAATTCAGGTTCAATTTTTTAAAAAATGTTTACTTTTTTTTAACTCTTTTTTTTATTTTTTAAATAAGATGAATTTAATTAGGCAAATTATTTATGAACAAAATAAATCCCTCAGTAAAAACCAGAATCACAATATAGATATGAATAAAACACTCCAGTTTGTACTGTAAGTGCTGCAGTACTGGAGATTTATGGCTCATTTTGAGAAAACAGGCAAAATGAAAAATGTTTTTTTGGATGTTTTATTTATACAGCAGACTGAAAAACAATCCATAAAAATCCATAATGATAAAATTGACATGCAACTGACTACTTGCTGACAAAAAATGCTTGGAAATCATCAATGAATCAATAAAGAAAAAACACTGCAGGTAAATAGTGATAGAAAGCCCTGTACTTCCCCAGTTGATTGATTACATTAAGAATAAGGATGTTTTTGTATGATATGTTTTCTAAAATGTATGGCTAATTAAAAACTAAATATGTGCTAATTTGCCTTCACCTCTAGCACAAAAATCAGAAGTCAGTTTCTAAAATGATTATTTATTGTTGGTTCTCTTGATCACTCCAGAATTAAATTAAATAAAATATGAAACAAAAAGGATATGAAACAGTAATTCTGAACTTGAATTCATTCAATGCTCAGATTTACTGAAAAAAAAAGCAAATATCACCTCCACACACAAAAATCTGAACATTGAAGGAATTCAGGTTCAGAATTATTATTGATTAATAATTTGGTTATTAATCAAATTAATTCTTGGTTATATCTTTATCACTCCATAATTTAATATTTTATTTTTCCATTTCTTTAAATAAGATATATTTAATTAGACAAATTATTTATGAACAAACTAAATCCCTCAGTAAAAACCAGAATCACAATATAGATATGAATAAAACGTTCAGTTTTGTACTGTAAGTGCTGCAGAACTGGAGATTTATGGCTCATTTCTGAAAAAAAACAGCCTTTAAATGTGTGTGTTTTCTTTATATATTCAATTAAAAAAAAAATCCAAAAATGCTAAATTGACATCCGTGAAATAACATTGTTAATAACTGAAAAATAATTCTGTATATCTAAAACACATTCACCAAGATCATGTGACTAGAAAACAATATTTCCTCAAAACAACACCATCTATCTTTGCATTTAAATTCATAAAAATGGTAGGATAAACATATATAATCATCATTAGACTGTGGCAACTACCTCGAAGACAATGAGGTTTGTTTCTACGGTGGCCCTGAGGGACAGGTTTCCCTTTTAGCGGGGAAAGGCAACACATCTCACGTCAGGCTGCGAGCCAATGCCAACACTCCATGGAGAATCATTTATGTGCATTTGTGTGTAAATGTGCGAGTGTGTGTGTGTTTTCTAGCTCCCTGAGCAGCAGCGATCGCACAGTGACCTATATATCCTCCTCTCCGCTCCTGCAATGCACTCAACCTCCATTATTTATAACGCACACAAACAGTTTAGAACAAAGAAGAAGCTCGTGGAAGAAATCGGACCGTTAGGTAGAACATTTGTGATGAATTAAATGCATTACATTGATGGTATCACGTTAATGAGAATACACGAAGAGATGAAACTGAAAAACAATTAATCTGTTCGCAATTTGTATAGCAAGAATTCCTGATTTTTAATTGCAATTGCAGTATATAACCATAATTAGTCCATCTTACAATCAGTATTTATTAAATTACAAATGCATTTTGTGTATTCATTCATTTTGTTTTCGGCTTAGTCCCTTTATTAATCAGGGGTAGCCACAGCGGAATGAACCGCCAACTTATCCAGCATATGTTTTACCCACACGAACACAGGGAGAACTCATTGCTGTGAGGCGATCGGGCTACTCATTGCGCTACCATGAATCCACATTCTGTTTAATCTATTGCAAGTTTTTAAGAAATATATTAATGTAGGTTTTAAACATGGATATAAGGGCTGCATGATATTGGGGAAAAAAACTTTTAAATTGATTGGGATAATATTAAGGGAAGTGCATCTCATAAAATCTAATAAAAAATTACAAGCAGAGTTAAATAAAGTGGAACAAATCTAGAAATGAATGATGAACTCCAACAGTGAACAGGTTCAGAAATAAAAAATCAAATGTACAATAAAGATGTATAGTCTTCATTGTTTACATAATTCATTCATTCATTCATTTTCTTGTCGGCTTAGTCCCTTTATTAATCCGGGGTCGCCACAGCGGAATGATCCGCCAACTTATCCAGTCACCAGTACCGCATATCTTTGGACTTGTGGGGGAAACCAGAGCACCCGGAGGAAACCCACGCAACCACGGGGAGAACATGCAAACTCCACACAGAAATGTCAACTGACCCAGCCGAGGCTTGAACCAGCGACCTTCTTGCTGTGAGGCAAATGTGCTACTCACTACACCACCGTGGTGCCTGTTTCCATAATTAAATACAATTAATCTTGATAAAGCTAAAAACGTAATAATTCCTGGTGCCCAAATGCTTTACGTTCGCTTTATAATGTTAACACAGGCCTTAGAAACACAAGCAATTGATAAACTTTCACTTTATTATAGTTACTGAAATGACTGAAATGAACTGTTGTACCTGGTCTACTACAATCATTGTGCATCTTGCAATGCAACCATTACGGATTCACACATTGCGCTATTGATGCTAAAACGGTGATATATTGTGCAGCCCTAATGCATATTCAATGAATTCTGAATTATTTATTATTCAGTAAATTAATTAATTTATGGTAACCATAAATTGATTAATTAGTTATATATTTGTATTTGCACTCTTTTGCTATAAACAGCTTTTAGATTATGGTTAGAGTTTTAGACTGGTTACATGTGCATATAAATTTAGAACAAAAAGAAAACATTTTGATATAATAATATAAATCTTTTAAAAGTTCATCTTTTAAAAAATGATATTTTAGTTTCTTTATGTTTATATTTACCAGTGTTTTATTTTATTTGTTAAAACAACAAACCATTTTATCATATGTAATATATTACGCTAAACTACCGGTCAACCAAATTGCATTTACACATTTCCATTCTCACAAACATTCTTACAGTGGGTTAGATTCAAGCATTTACACACAGTCAAAACAAAACTTCATTCATACGTGCTCAGTCCACCATGTGATAAAAATGTTCTCTCAACCAATCAAGTTTTTGGAAAGATTTCCATCTAAACTGCCTGCCAGACCGACCTGCTGTCCAGCCGGGCTTACACAGCAGGCCTGCATATGGTCAATCCGGTCCACAAACCCATCACTCCTGTCCGTATTTTACACAGAGCTCTCCATAAAACAGACTGCATCTAAGGAGCAATGTAAAGAAGTTGTGTTTGTTCCGAAAACATCCATGCATTTACACTAACAGATACAAAAAATACACAATCTAAGGTAGAAGTATTTGCTTTGGTTTTTGCAAAAATAGTATCAGTGTTCAAGAAAGTACATTGATATGCATTCACACTTTTACCTTTCCAACAAGGGAATAAAAGTGGTTGACAGGAAAAGGGTGGGGTAAGTTTATGAGTGTATTTTCTGCTTTCTGCACAATGTTTTGTTTTTATAGCACATGGCTAAAACCACAAGCACAAGTGCTGTTCGGGGGAAAATGCATTCAGAGTATGGTTAGATTAGGGTCACTAAAAGAGAGAAACCAAAAAGAGGGAAAGAAAGATTATGATGCATAACTAACGTTGCACTTTCAGATGTGAAAATGAATTTTACATCTTTGAAGCCCTGCTCACACTGTGAGATTTCTGCCAAGATTTTGTCATCAGAGACAAATTTGGGAAATCCTAAAAGACACCTGAAATCCTAGGCTAAAATCTGTCATATTTGATCATTGGTTTCACATGTTCACAGACAGCCGCTTAATGCCTATTGCGATCAGATTTTTCATCCGATGAAGTTCTGGCAGCGTCAGAAGATTTCACACACTTTCCTGCAGTGTGACAACAGCTGCGATGAGCATCAATCCAAGAACCAATGGGAGCACCGAATTTGATGACACAAGTCATCCAGCAATTCAAATGTCTGTGAGGAAATTTCGAAATTTGTACAAAATGGCCGCTACAGTTTGTTTACATTTGCTGTGAGGAATCATTTCAGAATGCGGTATAGTGAAAGTGTCACGGATGGATGACGTCAAACTTTTCTTTTGTGTTTGGCACATCTTTATTGTTGTTTAGTCTGATTTTATGACAGCTGAGATCTTACAGTGTGACATGTGAGCCATGTTCGTGCAGTCTGACATGCCACAATGGTCAGTGTTGTGCAAGTTACCTCAAAGCTGTAATACATTACAGATTACTTGTTACTGTTATTTAAATGTAATCCCTTACCTTACAATATTACTGTCTCAAAATTGTAATATGTTACATGACTACATATTACTTTTTTAGTTACTTTCACCAAAATAGGTACAGAATTAGAACTTAACATTGTAAAATGACCAAATGTACTGCAGAGCATTTTACATCCAGTACAAAGCGATATGATGTAGCAGAATGACTGTGACGTATCCAGGCTACTAACAATATAGTTATAGTTGAATGTGAAGGCTCAAGACAATGCAAGAAAGGATGACAGCCAGAATCACAAATGATCTAAGTCTGTTAAAAGTAGAGGTAAAGTGATTATCTGGCAGTATCTCTGAATAGCTTGACTATATTCATATTAGACACTACAGGCCTGTATGTAAACTCCAATGCCATGACAAGGTGCAGGTTTTATTTCTTATTGTTGCCATTATTTTATTCACTTTAAATTTAAGTGCCTCACAACACAAAACTGGCATGCGCAAAGTGAGCATGATGAACATAGTTTTCTCAATATAATGCCTGTGCGCCGATTTCCTCTGTTTGTGGACAAAACTGCTTGTGAGCTCTCAAATATAAGCTGCTTGTGCGCAAATTTCCTCACGCTCTCTCAAATATGCACTGCTCACGCACACATTGTCTTGCGTGCTCTCAGTACACTGCTCACTCAGTGAGATTATATGCAGCCTCACAATGTGTGCCTTGTGTTCCTTCTTGCTTTCCTGCTTTTTGATATGATTTATACTGGTCCACTATTCATTAACAATAACCAAAATACTAAAATACTCCTATTGTGCAATAAACATGCAATACTTTCTCCTTACGCACTTGTACACAGCACCTTATAACAATATACGATGAAATACTTCTCCTTATGCTTTTGTACACAGCACCTTATAACAATATACATTGCAATACTTCTTACGCATTTGTACACAGCACCTTATAACCTGTATATTTATAACAATCTGTACATACATTTCAACATCCAGATCGTTGGTCTGACTGCATCTCTGTTTAATGTCTATCGTCTTTTTTTTATATTTATTCCGTGTTGTCACTTGTCACTTTATGGACACTGGAAGCTTCTGTAGCCAAAGCAAATCCTTGTGTGTGAAGCACACTTGGCAATAAAACTGATTCTGAAAATAGACTTACATATAAATGTTTTATCTAATAAATCAAAACATTTTTGGCTGTGTGTTATATGATGAGATATTTCCAGCACTTAAGACACAGAGAATAGACGCTGAGTGTAAAGAATACATTTTATTTTAAAAAAACATTTATTAAACAACCAAAAGGTGCACCATACTAATCAAATAAAGTACTAATAAAGTACTTCAATGAATATGTTGTGGTAATACTATAGTTGCTATGGTAACACAACAAGTGAAATATAAACAAATTACCGTGCTGTATTTTTTTTTTTAAGATATAGGGTATATTATTCTACAATTCACCACACTTTACTGTACTAAGACTACACTTTGGATTTCATTTTATCAGTTCACTATTCTTAATACTACAGATGGCTGAAGCATTTATTAACAAGCTGAAAATTATACTAGCCTAAAACACAGGCAGTACACCTAACACTTAAAAACACTAGTATTTATTTTAGTGTTTACCTTAAGCTGTAGGTAAATAGTGTAGAAATATCTCTGGATATATAGTAGAAGATAATATAATCTCTGGAAAGCAAAAGCAGGAGAGCAAAAAGAGGAGGAAACACAAGCCACAAATTGTGAGTCTGCATCATCTGACGGAGCAGCCAGTGTTTTGAGGACATGTGAGGAGTTTTGTCCACGAACAGAGGAAACTAAACCGGCGCGTTCGCTCGCTCGTATTACATGGGTACGTTTGTCAGTAAAAATAACACCATATGCACTTACGTCCATCTCGCGAATGTACTGTCTTCTGCCATTTTCATCAATTTGCTGCTTTTCCGCTGTGTGTTAGGGCTTAACATTACTGCGCACCGGGCTGAGTCAATAGCCTCGGACCTCGAGCTCACAGGCTGAAATCACTCCGCGTTCAAAGTAAACAGTCCCAATAGCCAGAGGGAGATGAATGACAACACACGCCGCGCGTATATTCACTGACCACGAACAGGAAATAGAACTGCGCTATTTTTATTTGTTATGTCATGCGGTCGAAAAGTTTGTTGTAATGCACGCGTTACTGAACATGTACCGAGTAAAATATTACTGAAAATTCATTAGTAATGCCTTACACTACTGCGTTACAGGAAAATGTAATACATTACTGTAATACATTACTTTTGTAACGCGTTAGTCCCAACACTGACAATGGTTTAGGATTAAGAAACAATTCATTTATTCATTCATTTTCTTTTCGGCTTAGTTCCTTTATTAAATGGGGTCGCCACAGCGGAATGAACTGCAAACTTATCCAGCATATGTTTCACACAGCAGATGCCCTTCCAGCTGCAACCCATCTCTGGGAAACATCCAGACACACTCATACACAATGGACAATTTAGCCTACCCAATTCACCTATACCATGTCTTTGGACTTGTGGGGGAAACCGGAGCACCTGGAGGAAACCCACACAACCACAGGGAGAACATGCAAACTCCACACAGAAATGCCAACTGACCCAGCCGGGGCTCGAACCAGCGACGTTCTTGCTGTGAGGTGAACGTGCTACCCACTACACCACTGTGGCACCCAATTAAGAAAATATAAAAAAAAAAAAAAAGTGGGAGCCGGCCTTAACTCTCATAAATATAGTGATTTATTTATATATGAAATAATGAAAGAGAAATGTTAGAGTAGTTTTTGAAGACTGGGCAATATGCAGTATTGATACTTACAATTAGGCCGCAAATGCAAATAATTTACGTTTTTTTTTTATTGTACACAATTTAACAGAATAAGCAGAATGAGCCCGTGAAATCCACCCCTCTAAGTTTCTGTGTTTTTATGCTACTCTTTCATGGGTTCAAGAAATGTATTATAAAAATAAAATATTATGTAATAAATGAAAACTATAACAACTTAATGAATCTTCTAAACACTTCATATCCAACAAAAAACTTTTATTTTTAAATTTCTTTGCATTTTTATTTCTTTTTTAGACTTTCACATTAATATCACTCATTTAAGAATGCCTTTTGGTCTACACTAGTAATATCATTCCTTGGTTTATTTTCCTTTGGCTTAGTCCCTTATTTATCAGGGGTCGCCACCCCAAACTATTCTTGCATATGTTTTACGCAGTGGATTACCCTTCCAGTTGCAACCCAGTACTGAGAAACACCCATACACTCTCACATTCACACTCATACACTATGGCCAATTTAGTTCATCCAATTCTCTTATGGTGCGTGTCTTTGGACTGTGGGGGAAACCGGAGCACCTGGAGGAAACCCATGCGAACACAGGGAGAACATGCAAACTCAACACAGAAATGCCAAATGGTCCAACTGGGACTCAAACCAGCAACTTTCTTGCTGTGAGGCGACAATGCTAACCACTGAGCCACCATGCCACCACAAAAATAGTAATATGTTTCTGTCATTATTTCTTCAATTTAAACCAGACTTTTATTTTTGCAAAAAGCATAAAAATAAACTGTAAAAAGTACTGCACTGTTTAGATAGATCATGAGCAACATTATCTTTAAATAAAACCTTTTCTAATTCAAATTTACTTGTAATGTACGCAATGCAAATAGTGCAACTGTGTAGTGAGTTGCTAGGAAAAGTATTAAATTAAACGCTGGCACTACGTGATGGTCCAGAAATAATCTACCCAGGATTCAGCTGACTGCCTAGAAATGTTTGTGTGGGCTGGTGATACAAACACAGATTTAGAAAAGCAGAGAAGGATTGCATGAGGGCTGTAATCCCTTCAGATAGAGCAGATTTGAGTGGAGAGCGGGAACTGAGTCAGATTATGGGCTGCTCCTTAATTTTTGTTTATTTGAAAAACACATGCCACAGAACATGATCGTTGTTTTGTGTGTGTGTGTGTGTGTGTGTGTGTTTTGAGTGCATTACATACTAGTTAACTGAATCACTACAGTTTACTAATGCCACAAAAAAACAAGACAGTGATAGTATAGAACATAGTGGTCAAATAGTTCGAGAGGTGAGTAAAGGGCAAAAGAAGGTTAAAGGGGGCAGAACCAAACACTACTTCACTGTCACATAATGGCCACGCTTATTTATTTCAATAGAAACTGTGGAATCTCCTGTCATCTGTTGGTTTGGGTTTCACTGGGATCAGTAAAAGTGAGTAGTTTTGAAGCTAACGATGGACTATACTCTATGCACTTGCTCAACTGTCAAGTGTGTGACCTAGGGCTGCAGGATATATCGAAAAATGTATGTTAATGCAATAATAGTAATTACATTTTAACTATATTATACTATAATAATAATAATAATAATAATAATAGTATATATGCAATATCTGTATTACAGAAAGGTGCAGTAAATTACATTAGATAGACTGTTTATCCAAAGTAGATAAATAAGATAAGGCCTTACTATTTCCTATTGTAACCAGTAGCTGCTATTGCGCTATTGGCTAGAACAGCCCAAAGGTGAACCTACTGTAGAGCCCCATGGCAGAGAGCTGAATATAAATGCTAATGGCAGGAGCAGCGATATGTAAGAAAAATGACAACAGTGAATAAAAGTCAGAATATCTGATGAGGTTTAGTCATTCATAGTGTTTTAAAGTTTGAGTAAATTATTATTTTCATTCATTCATTTTCCTTTGGAGTAGTCCCTTTATTTTATCAGGGGTCGACACAGAGGAATGAACCATCAACTTAGGCCCCGTTTACACTAGTGCGTTTTAGTTTTAAAACGCCATTTTAGCATGAAAACGATCCGCATCCACACTAGCGTTTTACCCAAGCGTCTCTCAACAGATGTCCCTCCACACTACGCCACCAGAAACGTATATCACGTGACCATTCGGAAGCATGCGTCTCACTTGGCATTTGGTTATTGTTAGTCAACAAACGCTGGTTGAATGATGAACACGATGGCAAAGAAAGCAAGAGAGGTCTTTTTGTGGATAGACGACAAGGTCGAGTTGTTACTTAAAGTAACAAATGAATATAAAACATCCATGGCTATCGAAAATACAGTGTTTACAGTGAAGGCTGGTATTGCTGTTTTCCGGTGACACTATAGCCATGTGCGCTTGATGAATAAGGGAAGGTTACGCAATGACCCAAAGCCCCAATCACGTAGCGGATCTCAGCAGCCACGCCTCCATTTTCAAATGTCTCCGTTTTCCCACGTCCACACTGAGATGCAGCAGCAGCGTTTTAGAATGAAAACGGCCTCTCCAGCGTTTCTAAAACGCTTCGTTTTCGTGGCTTAAAAACTCCGGCGTAGTGTGGACGGATGGCGTAACCGTAGCAAAACTTATGTGTTTTAAAACGAAAATGCAATAGTGTAAACGGGGCCTTATCCAGCACATTTTACGCAGCGGATGCCCTATTAGCCGCTACCCAGAACTGAAAAACGCCCATACACACTCATTCGTGTATATACACTACAGTCAATTTACTTTATTTAATTCACCTACAGCACATGTCTTTGGATTGTGGGGGAAACCGGAGCACCTGGAGGAAACTCACGTGAACACGGGGGGAACATGCAAACTCCACACAGAAACGGTAATTGGCCCAGCCGGGGCTCGAACCAGTGACCATCTTGCTGTGAGGTGACAGTGCTAACCACTGAGCCACCATGACGCAAAATTTTAATTTTTTGGCCTGAATTTTAGGATTTGTTAAAAGATTTATTTAGATTTAGATTTAGAAACATATACAATGGTGAACGAAATTGTTGGTACCCTTCCATTGAAGAAAGAAAAAACTACAGTGGTCACTAAAAAAAATAATGATTGATCAAAAATGACTGAAAATAAACTAATCAAAAGCAGATATTGCTTTACTTTAAATTTGCTGGACTAAATTGACAGGTACCTACAATTTCGACCACATCGTATGTTATCTATTTATTTTAGCATGATAATTACATAAATAAACACATTTTTAAAAATGGCTACTTAAAATAGCATCCAGGAAAACATAATCACAGAATATAACGTTATTGCAATACTCAACAACAACCTTGCACATCGCATGTTTTCTTAGTATTGTGCAGCCATAGTGTGAACTTTATAAAGTTATTTTGACTTTATCATTGTCTGAAATGAGTCTGAAAGCATTGTTCCCTCCAGTAATTATTTAAATCTGATACTTCTGTTAAATAAGTGCAACATCTGGTTATTTACTGTAAGTAAGCTGTTGGCACTGAAGAATGACACAGAATAGTGTATAAATACGCAAATGCTTAGTGAGAAGTGTCAAAAACAGTTCCTGGAGGCCAAAGCCCAGCAGAGTTTACAATCAACCCTAATTAAACGTATCTGATCCAGGCAAGCAAGACATTTGAAAAATATAAGATACATGTGTGTTGGAACTCTGCATTGCTGTGGCCGTTCAGGAAGAATCCACAAGTAACGCTGTAACAGCCTGGAGGAGAGCAACTGTTACCTCACACTAGCAGATCAAAGATCCACAATGAGAAAAAAACAGAGATGCGGTTTACAGCTTTCAGTTCATCCCTAGCACCAAAATATTGGTTTCTGGGTTCTGCTGTAACTTCAGTCTCAGTGAGGAACAGCCCTCAGCAAACTCACAAGCAGTTAATTGTGCGCAGTTGTCTGCTTTTTAAGTAGTTTATTTCCGCTCTTGCTCTCTTGCCATAGTAAGCTACCACAACATAGCACATACATGAGATAAATGATGTCAGTACATAATAACTGGTTATGATCCATTACAGAAGCTATAACAAATATCAAAGAAACCATTAATTTTGACAGCCCTAGTGGTAAATCTGCCCGGAACAAAATTATTATATTTTTTCCCCAATTTCTTTTTACAGGAAAGATCATTTCTAAACATAATAGTTTTATTTACTCATATCTAATAACTGATTGTTTTTACCTTTATGTAATGACAGTACATAATAGTATTCAGCTTAAAGTGGCATTTAAAGGTTTAACTAGGTTAATTAGGCAAGTAATTGAATAACAGTAGTTTGTTCTGTAGATAATCGAAAAAAATATAACTTAAGGGGGCTAATAATAATTGACCTTAAAATGTTTTTTTTTTAAAAATGCTTTCATTCTAGCCAAAATAAAACAAATCAGACTTTCTTCAGAGGAAAAAATATTATAGGAAATACTGTGAAAAATTCGGTGCTCTGTTAAACATAATTTGGGAAATGGCCTAATAATTTGGACTTCAACTGTATCATATAAGCAGAGATTAGACAGATCAGCGGGAGTACTTAACACTAAAGTATTAACCTGAAGTTAATATTCCATTGTTCTTGGTTTGCCCAAGTCACCTTGGGAGTCTTTTACTTATACTTAAGAAAGCTAAGCCGGGGCATTAAGACTTGACTGAAGTCTTTCAGGAGGTAAAGACGACGCTATGGTTCAAGCTTAAAAGCGGAGCAGCACGAACAGACGACTATCATGCCACTGCTGACTGATTGCAGGTGATTGGTTAATTAGCTCCGGTTGTTATAGCGTTGACCCCGTGACGGAGCACAGCACAGATGCCACCGAGAGCTCCTTTTACAACTTGAGACTGGGCATGTGAGCTTGTGTTTGCGTGTTTGTTTCTCCAAAGCCCAAACTGGAGTTTGTCTCACCCCCGCTGTTTTCACCCCTCCTCACGCGTCTCTTTTCTCATCATTCAAAACCTTGACAGCATTTGTAAAGATCCCAGGCCCTTCACTAAAACTTCCCTGCCCCCTTCGGCCCTCCACAACGCCCCCCGACAACATTAGCCATGTGTGAGGCTGCTGAAAGACAGAGAGACAAAACAGTCCCCAGAGGACATGGCAACCCATAGACTGAAACCGCGCTCTCAGCCTCCGCAGTAGTGATTCCAGGTGTCAGAGGCACACGTGGTTCAGATCGAGTACAGAATGATGAATGAAAACCCCGGAGAAAAGCATACCACAATTAAAATCACAAGCTTCAGCGGAGGACAAAACATCTTTGTTACATCGATGGCACAATCGCTGCAGTTTATCATGCACAAGTCAAGTCACTAACATTCCTGTCACTTCATTGTAGTGTATGGTTTTGCATATTTTACACTCATAAATTTAAATGTAGTTATTGTAACATATTATGGTTTTATTGAAACCATATTAAATCTATTATATATATTTCAATATATGCTTAATAAAATTAAAGCGTTAACATAAATTCCTGGAATAAAATATATAGCGTTTCACATTCCTGTCAATTGATTACAGTGTTACATTTAACGCAGATTTATGTTTTAGTTTTAGATTTTTTCTAATTTCTATTACATTTAATTCATATTGTATTAACTTCCCACAATTTTATTTAAATAAAATTTAAGTTAAATAAAATTTTAAATAAAAATGAAATTATTAAATCAATTTAAAGGCAGCACAGTGGCTCAGTGGTTAGCACTCCAGGTGCTCTGGTTTCCCCCACAGTCCGTGTGAATGGGGCGTCAAAGCGAATGTCTCCCTTTGCACTGAACTTTTTAAAATATGAAATCACTGTGGACCACCCCTTTAAGTAATCAACGTTGATTAATCATCACTATGATGTGTATTTCATCCTTAATTTTTGTTGACATAAAAAGTTGCAGGTGAACATTTTCTGTCGGTAATTCCATTGGCGAGATTAACACTGGTTGACTGTTATGTGGCTGAGGCATCTTAGCAAGCAGCGGAGAACCAAATCCACTCCACCCTTTCAACATTTACCCTCTAATCCTAAACTTCTTTAAACATTACTGAGTTTAAAGAAGCTTTGCGTGTGAACTTCTCAAAGCAGACAATGCTTCTTTATCAATATTGCAAATCTTCATGGCACAAAGCAGTCTAAAAATCATGGTACACATAAAGGCTGCTCACACGAGCTATGGATAATTAGCTTGTGACAAGGCCAATCCAATGGCACAGACCCTGAAGATTAATCTGATCGGAACGCTCAATCGCCTCCGTCTAATCTAGAGATTTGCGTGGCTCGGATCAAGCTCATGCTGGTAACTGGCTTAGTACCAGCACATCTACTGAGAGGTCAGTGCAGAAAGGCAGAGCGGACTGTAAAGTCCTTCAGATTTGTGGTCAGATGGGCCATACACGTTCACTGTTATTATATTCAAATCATATGCTAAAAACACCCAGAGGCTTAACAAACAAGCACTGAAAAAAAAAACATTCTCTGAGCTTCTCCTTTTTATGCCTGTTAAAAACAACTCCAAGTACTGCCTTACATACAGAGAGAAACTGCATATACAGTATTGCAGCGGCCACATTGAGGTCAAAACAGAATTGCAAAATAATTAGCCACTGAAAAAAAAACTACTACTGTTTATTTTTTTCTCTTTACAAATGTAGCTACTCATGATGGATCTAAAACTACTAGTCATTTTCTCATTATGTTCTAGATGAAATATAGCTTTGCTAAAATAATTTTATATATAAAGGCTAAAGACAAAAAAAAAGTTGCATCATCTTTTACCATGCAGTTCCAACATGGTGACTTTTTCCATTTCTGAAAGTATTGTGAAATATCATGTTTTTGAAAGAGAGAGATGGGCATTTCTGCATGGAGTTTGCATGTTCTTGGGTTTCCTCCGTGTGCTCCGGTTTCCCCCACAGTCCAAAGACACGCGTTATAGGTGAATTGAATAAACTAAATTGTCTGTAGTCAATAACTAAATGAACTGCATTAACAAAACGCCAAAGCAATGTGTACAGAAACAAACTGAACAACTTATTGTTGATGTATCAGAGTTGTGTCTTTTTTCAACAGGTAACCCTGACTTAGTAGTGTTGCAGATCTTGCTAGAATAAACCTCAAAATAAGAGCAAACCCACAATAAAAGAAGCCATTTTGTCATTCACTCTAGATAGCATGCGAGATGTTTTTCACCAAGTTTCCACTCAAGCTGAATATTTTACATTGTGCAGAAGATGGGAATGAGGTAAATGCTGAATGTTTGCAGAAATTTGCTTCTATTCGTCCATTTGCATTGATTATGTAATCTTATATGTAATCTAATTATGTGAGTACTTAAATTCACATTTGGTGGGAGCCCAACATAACATCACAACATGCACTTTGCTTCTTTATTGACTCCATTAGGCAGAAATCACCACTCTCGATTTTGGAGGGCTGGTTTCTCTTCAGAGTTTAGCCTCAACATGCCTCAACACACCTGCCTGGAAATTTCAAGTATATCGAATAAGAGCTTGTTGTATACAGGTGTGTATTATTGTTGGAGCTGAACTATGCATGAAATACATTTCCACAAAGCAAATTTGGTGACCCCTGCCATGAACTAACATTAATTAACTAAAACTAAATTAGACTTGTCTTGTCATCTTTACTTTGCTGCTCTCTGGTGATTTAAAGTGCTTCTTTTATCCATAGTTATATATTGTTTTGGATAAAAGTGTCTTGTTTAAAATTAATAAATGTCAACTGGATCAAAACAAAAAATATGGCAAAACTCTCGAGAGCAAAGAGCCTTAAAAAACGAAGTAAAACCTGACCCTTTTCTCAGGGGTGTTTTCTTCAAAATTGCTGAAAATAAAAGCTCTGAAATCAAGCATAAGACGCCAGAATGTTGCTATGGTGGTTATGACGTCAATCACTGCAATTGCAAAAGTAAGCTCTGCTTCATAAACACGAAGGGGATCCACTCTTCCATTTAAAAACTAAATGCAGACACTACATTACTGTAATTGAGTCTGGGTATGATTTTTAATGCATTGCTTACTGTTGTCGTTAAGGTTATTGCACATTGAATCTGAAGCTGTTGTCTGTAAGTTTAAACATAAAAAAATTCAATTCGACCTCACGCTGTGTTTATCATATTAACACACTGTCTCCGAAACTTTTGTTTGATGTAAAACATTCAAACTGGGTTTGATTTTTTCCACTTTTCGCAATTGAAAAAGTGCTTTAAGAGGTGCTTTGACAGTTCAGAGCCACCACAAAAGTGAAAGGCAAAATACAGTGTTGTCAAATGCCGTAATCTGAGCCAGATAACTTTATGATAAACACAGTGCATAATGTGGCTGACAGTTGAGAACCTGTATGTTGAATTCAGTGACTGGTGCACCTCTCTCCTGCTGTTGTTTGGAGTGTGTGTCAGTTTGTGTGTGTGTGTGTATGTGTGTCTATACTTTTGACATACTGTTCATAGACATTATAATAGAAAGCTAGATGTTTCATGGTCCGCTTTGGTCTGTTGTTCCGATGTCAACGCAGCCGACACCTACAGTATTAATAATAACAGAAATAACAATAATAATAATTATTATTATTCCTTACATTTATATAGTGCTTTTCTAGACCCTTAAAGCGCTTTATCTCCTCATCCACCACCAGTATGCAGCATCCACCTGGATGACGCAACAGCAGCCATATTGCGCCAGACCGCACACCACACACCAGCTGATGGTGGAGAATGTCTATGGTTTTCCAGTCTCTGTTCAGGATTTGTTTTGTACATAAATGTGTGAAATATCTCAATGTATCAAAATTCCACAAATTTCCTGAAATAAACTATGCATTTGGGGACAATCCAGCACAGCTCTTTGATGAGGAGGAGATATTTTGCGATATATATTGTGATATAAATACAATTTCACCAGATTACTTCATATCTCTATTTGGAAAGAATTTATATGTTAGATCAATTGGGCTGATTCTGCAGTGGGAGTGCATCTCCATAAAATCTAATAAACAATACCCGACACATTTTCGTTGTGGTCTGTGCTATTTGCAGTGCGTTTCTGTATTTGCAGGTGTTGTGAGTTTTTTTTCATGCACGTGTTTAGTCAGAGATTGATGAATTAATGTTTATTATTTGCATCTCCATAAAATCTAATAAACAATCTGTAAACTTTTTGCTTCCAGAAATGATCAGATGTGCTCCAACATTAGGTACATTCAAATCGAGACTGAAAACACATCTGTTTAGCTGTGCCTTTACTGAATGAGCACTGTGCTATGTCCGACAGATCGCACTATTGTGTCTTTCTTTTCTTTTCATTGTTTACATTTATAACTTGTCTTAACTCATTTTAATCTGTTTTTATCAGTTTTTTATTATTTTATTTTCTTATACTTCAATTTTATTTCTGTTTATGTAAAGCACTTTGAATTGCCACTGTGTATGAAATGTGCTAAATAAATAAACTTGCCTTGCTTAAACTTTTTGGGGTTCCCCGACACATTTTCGTTGTGGTCTGTGCTATTTGCAGAACATTTCTGTGTTTGCATGTATTTTCATGCATAACAATCTATAAATACAATCAAGAAAAAGATACAACAAAAATAAAGTGTTTTATCATTTCCTGAGTCTAACAGTATTCAAGTACAGTAACTGCATGATAAAAATAAAAAACAAATAATTCAATAAAATGAATCATTGTTAAAGTCACAAGTGGTACAATTTCTTTTGCCTGAATGTTTTTAAAATCATTATACGATCACAGGCATCAAATCTCATGCAAATGATAAGTTATAATACAAACTCAACATTGCATACTGTATATCCTGCGATGTCTATTGCGAATGATCACATTGCGATATCGAAGCTGAAACAGTATATTGTGCAGCTCTAGTCTCTATGCAGTATTGGACAAACACAATATGTAGCCAATTGCTCTTTTTTTGAAGAAGAGAGAGGAGAACAAAGTATCACTGCTTGAATTTACCCCAAATATTTTGCGTTTCTTTTAGAATAGATTGCTTAATACCCATACCAGACTTTTTTGGATATGAATACTTTAGACTGAATACTGACGACCTTTAGTCTTTAATTTGTCCTCAAAAGGTTTTTCATTTAAATCTGCCTTTTTGTTTTAAACCCCAATTTTCAAAATGTCACAAATTTGACAAAAACTGAATTTATTCCAAATAGGGCCACATTTTCAGAGAGTTATGATTTAGCGCAGCTATGAAATACTGTTATGGTACTTTCAGTATAATTTTTGGTCACATTCCACATTCTACCTTTGCTTTCACAAAGATGTGAAAACTTTGTACAGACACAACGATGAATAAATGATAAATCAATACAGTACCAGACTCATGCCTGAATGTCACTTTAATACAGTACAAGAGTGACATTTCAGTGATGCAGGATATAGCTGCATGTCATAATGATCCTCTCAGCCCGACAGTGCTTTAAAATCTGTAGATTCAGGATAAACAAAACAAGTGGGCAAAAGCAACAGCAGATGGTGCCACAGATAGAGAAATATAATGACCTTAGTTAGTTTCAGGATCACCCGTCTTGATCTATTAAAACCATATGGCTGATCTGCACTTCACGCCCAGGGAGAGTAATTCAGCCCCTCCTCACGCAAACGGGATACGTCCTAAATACAGCACACATTCCCTTAAAATGAGTACACTCACAATCGCTAACACTACTGAATAAAGCAAGTGGAGGGGGGGGGGGGGGGGGGGGGGGGGGGGGGTGCGTGAGAGAAACCAACCCAGTGGAAATTACAAGGCAAGTTAATTGTAGTTTGGCATAGCTGTAATTATTCAACTGCGTAAAAATAGTTGCCTTCAATTACTTGATCATAGAGTGGATGTAGATCTGGATCTATCAGGCAAATGAGGCTTCAGTAGCCACCTTTTTCCAATGCCCCATGAGGCTTTGCATGAATAATGGGACTAACTTCTGTTTAACAAATATGTACAATGAAGTGTCATGATTCCCATGAAAGTTCAGTCATTAAATATTAAAAAGAAAATTGTAAGTTTTTTTTAAATACTGTAAGCAGACCATGATCAAACCCCATAAAGTCTTTCTGCATCATTATCATGGATATACAATGGATGTATTACTGTATTGTAGTATTGCATCCATTGTACATCAATCATATGGGTCACACTTTGCAATAAGGTTTTGTTAGTTAATGTATTGACTAACATGCTGTAATGTAAAGTGATGCTGGACAATGGAATGAGGATCCTTTTGCTGAGTCTATTATACAGAAAATGCTCAGGCAAGGAACAGTCAACACAGGAGCAAACAGATGTATACAGGCAATCCAGATTTTAGGTCAATACACAGGACGAATGGTTAAAAGGCAGGCAGCATACAAAGTAAACAAACAAAACAAAGCAAAGTTCAAACACGGAAGGCAAGGTAAGGGAAAACGCGACGTAATGTTTACAATCAGTATAACTAGGCATGGGACGATAACCGTGTTCAAGGTATACCGCGGTTTGGAAAAGACAAGATTTTCATACCGCCAAAAGTTTCTGCTATACCGTTCCCCAGGTATGTGTAAAATGTTTTATTTACATTATTTTCTTTATTAGGACGTTTATTAGGTGTAAATTGTAAACACATCTGTGTTTTTGAAACAAATAAAGACAGCAGAAGTCAATGATTCACTTGAATTATTTAGCCTGACATGTTTACTGCCCCAAAATATTTTAAATGTTTCTCAAAAAAAAAATTTGTGTTCAAAGGGGGAAAAGTTTTTGTTTTTTAGCCAGACATTTAAAAACAATATATTTTAGAGCAGTAAATCGCAATACCGTCATACCGTGAAACCATGATATTTTTATCCACGGTTATCATACTGTCAGAATCTCATACCGGCCCATGCCTATGAATAACAAGAATGAGAGCGTCAAAGTGAGTAATATATATATATATATATATATGTGGTGTAATCAATACAAAAGCAGCTTCAGCTGTGTGAGTGTAATCAAAGGGGACTTGGAGCGGAAAGAAAAAGAAAGAAATATAACAAAACAATTCTAACTTATGAATAACCCCTTTCCTCGCTAAAAACAAAAATAAAAGAAAAGGTCTTCAGCGCCATGCGCCGTATTCTTTCCTATACTCAATTATAAAAAAATAAAATAAATACAAATGTGGCATTCACTTCTTACCTGATGTCTTAAACATTACATTTCCTACATGTGTGCAAAAATGGAAGTCGTACGACATCTTCCCTATCCACCTTAATCAGAGGAAAGAGTGAACTTGAAGTAGCTCAGTGTTGAAGGGAAAGAGCTGGGCCAAAAAGTAACAAACAAATCAAACAAAATAAAAATGCAGAAAAATCACAAAATTCTCAAAGTGGGCAAAAATAATGCAAAATAATTTTACCCAAACGAAGGTTAAGCAAAAACAACGAAAATCTAAATCATGTCAGCAAAAACACACAAAAACGAGATCAAAGGAAAAATGCACTCCCTCTGCTTTTTATATGAAAGTGCCACGTCGGCCAATGATGATGGACTGGTCTCCTGACCAATCAGCTGTTGCGAAGGTGGGCCTAACAGAAATGACAGGTACAGAGATAGCGAGAGAGAGAAAGCGAAAGAGAGAGAGAACGGGAGGCAAAAACACAACCAATATACGGCTACAACCGTAACAAGGTGTGTGTGGTGCATAACTGGAACGTGTAGTCCATATAATGGCGGATTTATAGTTCTATGTGGTCTGTGCGTTTACCAGAGATCTGTAAGGACTAGATCGCTGGTGATTGTGATAAATGAACTAATAATGAACAATACTTGCAGCGTTTATTTTGTTCATTAATGATGCATATACTAATGCCTTATTATGATACAAATTCATGCTTGCTAGCATTAGTCAATGCACCGTGAGTTAACACGAACACCTTTAATTTTTATTAACTAATGTGAACAAATACTGTAATAAATGCATTGTTCATTGTTTGTACATGTTAGTAAATGCATCAACTAATACAACCTTATAGTAAAGTGTTACCAAATGGGAATACAAAGAAAAAAAAAATCACCTTTTGGAACAAAACACACTGAACTCAGAAGAGCTCTGTCCACATATATGCTTGTGATTCTAATGTCACATTAATAAACAGTGTTACAATATTATCAAATTATCATGATAGACAACAATCCCAGAGCTAAACATACAGTACCTCAGGCGCCATTTACACCAGTGCGTTTTTGTTTTAAAAAACACATACATTTAGATATGTTTACACCTGGCATACACACTATGCATCTTTTCTAAGGGTTTAAAAACCCTTAGAAAAGTTTAGATAGATGAAAATGCTGACTTGCAAACAGAGGTGTGGCTATCCACAATCACTCTCTGATTGGTTTAATAAAGAACTGCATATCATTTGATGATTTATCAAGCCCCTTTCATATGACCAATGCTGGCAAAACAGGTAAGTTTTTCTGAAATGCATTAAAAACGCCAAAATGGACAAGGAGCGTTTTTATTCTAAAACACAAAAGAAGACATACCACATTGCAAATTGACAGTTACTTTGAGTATAAAGGGCAAACTAAGGACTACCATAAAATTCAGGATCTGTTTATACAGTTTCCGGAACAAAAACAAACATTGTCACAAGCAACAAATACCTTTCATTCTACTGATTGATTGGTTGATGTGTATATACAGTATATTGTTTTATTCGTCTTAGGCCATGTATAACAATATCATTACCAGTTTAGTCGCCTGATCTCACAAGGAAATGTAACTGTAACTAGTTGGTGGCAGTTCTGCGAGTGTCGCTTTACGAAAATGTACAATATTTTTAAAAGGAGGCACCCAACCCCATCCCTGAACCCAACAGTCAACGGGACATGAGCAAATCATACTAAACTGTACAAAAGAGATCTCACAAACTCATACAAATTAAATCAAAAGGTTACGAATTGCAGTGAGATTGTGTTGGTTTAACTAAATTTGGATGCTTTATGGGAGGGGGGACTTGAAATGTAAAAAGAAAGGTATAATGTTGAATTTCATGTGCCTTTTTTAATATAAAAACACTACTGAAACACAGCGTCAGTTTTTACTATAAATATGGATTATTTGTAGCACAATCTTGTTATTTTAAAATGATGAGTTTGAGTTCTTTTGAATGGATGTTACCCAAAATGCAGTCATGAGTAGAAAAAGGTGGAATCTATCGATCCAATGTGTGACTGCATGATCTACCGTTGTACGTATGTCTGTTATGAGTGTGTTTTAACAGTGGAGCAGCTGCACGAGCCTGCAGGCCTGCAACACACCACTACTGCTGTCAGCACAGGACACATCAGCCCACTCAGCAGACCACGCACAAATAAACTCATACAGACTGATCTGGGGCCAGCTGTCTGCCAGCAAATCCTTTCCTTGAGAAGGCAAAAGGTTCAATGGTTGGACTGGTAAATAATACTGAGGGTTTAAAATGATTTGCTATCATTCACTGCTGTGACTTCAAAGAAAAGTTTTTAAAGCCAGTTGATGTCCATGCATCAAATATACGGCTCTCTGAAACAGATTTTTTTAAATACTGACCATTTAAAAATAAACTCTACTGTGATCATCACAATGCATTTTTTTCTCTGAAAAAAATATTAATTTCCTATAAAAAAAAAAAAAAACCTGTAGTTTAAAATGACTATAAACAAATTAGACAAAAACAACTAGACTATGCCTTGCTCTGGTAAAGCCTGCCAAAATATTTAATATACAATGCAATATTTGTACATGAGCTCAATAATCTTCGGTGTTGCAATATATATTTACAAATTCACAAAAGACGTTAAAGCCAGTTTACAAGGACACTTACTTTTTACCTCACCGATGTCAAAGTTAATAATTGAACATTTACTCAAAAGTGTGATTTGGCCTAAAATCAAAATCTCAATTAATTGAACATTTTAACTCGATTACGATTAATGAACAATTATTTTTATTTATTTATTTACAAAACAAGTTTTGTACTGTAAATATGCACACTTTGAATGAAGAGTGCATTACTTGATTTTAAAATAATTGAAGGAAACACACACTGTCTACTATCTATGATTATTTATTTAACATCAATGTTGAACAACTGAAATTAAACACACTGTCTAAAACCTTTTCATTACATAAAAAAGTGAAAATAAATTACTTGCACTTTTGGGAACAATTTTATTTTTAGTTTTTTCCACATTAAAAGTAAAAAATAAGAAAATAATCTTTTCTAAATAAAATAACTCTTGTGTATCCTATCGATAATATTTTATTTTTTATATCATTATAATATAACAGTGCATTTTTTGCATCTTTTGTAAACAAATACTTTAATGTAAATAAGAATTATAATGTAATGCAAAATATGCTGTCTCAAACCATCTCTGGTGCAGCTTCCAATCCTTGTCAGTGTAGTGCAAAGTAAGGCTTGACTAGAGATCAGATGTGGCTTCAAAGTGGACGCAGAAGTATAACTCAGCCTTAACTGCATGTCTTGCGCGTAGCCGTATATTTATACTTCTGCATGCTGTTTGTGTTGTTCTGCAATAACACTTCCGAAATGCTAGCTGGCAGTAGGTTATGTTCTTCTATGTTCTTATAGACTATTAATGTCGATTTTGATTATTTTTCGATTAATTGCCCAGCCCTTCTTAATAGTAGATTTAATAGAATATATAACCTTAAGAATGAAAAGTCTAAGTCCACAGAAAGTGTTGATAGCTATTAGCATGTGTGCTGTAATTACGCTATAATCAGTGGCATAAAATTATATAAAAATGACAATAATATTGCTTATCGCAACAATTTCTGTGACAGTATTTCGCACAATATATTTATAAAAAAACTACATAAATCAATATAATAATATAAGAACCATCCACTTATTTTAGCTACTTGCTTAAAACATTTATCTTTTTCATTAAGTTTATCTCAAAGCTAAAATAATAATGTTTTTTAAAGACATAATAGACCAATATTATTACAAAACCAAATCACTAAAACTTAAACAAAAAAGAAAATCTAAAAACAAATAAATGCAATTAACAAAAACTACAATGTACTCGATCTTAAAATAACAGAAAATATCTTCCGCTCTGTTGAAGCATTTGACGAATAAGCCTACATCTGAAATTGAGGGCAAGTCAAAATAAAAACGACAATCCACATTGGCACGTGGGCAGGGGATGTTTGGACTGTGTGCTTCAGTGTCCCGGCTGGAGATTGCTTTAATTTGTGCCCCAGTAATAGAGTAATAGCAGTTAATTCCTTAACTAATGAGCCCGGATTTGCGTTTTGCTTTTGGTGTCTGTTCTGCTTAAGCTGCTCCTAATCTGTTCATGCTGATATCCCTTTATCTGTCCAGATATGACTTCAACATCATGTGACCCCGCAGGACGTCTCTTTCAGGAACAGTACGGGCAGTTGTCTTTTAGACAGGGAACAGTGCTGTAAGATACTTAACAAAGGCAATACGTGCATCCCAAATCACATACTTATGCACTATACTATGCCATTTTGACAACCCAGGCTAATTGTGATCACGTACCCCTATATACATTTCTGGAGAGGGCCAAATAAGTCCCAGGAGCCACATTTACACTTTTTTTCTCAAATTTCTTTCGTGAGTACCATTTGTGCCTGCTCTTTTCGAGTAAATCCACCAGAGGCCGCTGTCTGACTGGCCGCTGTCTGGTGATTTACCGACCACCACCCCACCCCTCATCCCATCCCTAAACATAACCAATAGTGTTTTAAAATGCACCAACTAAACAGCTCACACCAACTTCCCTAAACCCAACAGTGTTTTGAAAAGCAAACCAAAAATGAAAGCCCTTGCGGCAACCTGATTTTTACCATGTTTTCAGATTTTACCACATTCACATCCTGTTATTTACTTATTTAGTTTATTTTTTGGCTTTTGTGTTTGTCTTACCTACTTTCTGGAACCATTCCTCACCAGACTTAAACCCAGTCATCATGGTCAACTCTGCTCTGCGTCTCAATTCCTCCAACGTACGCTGTGAGCCACTGGACAAACTGGTAACAGTGGGAAAGCTGTCTATACGGTGGTAAGCGGTCAGCTGTTAAGCGTGAAAAGGAATGGCCTCATACCACCCCGTAACATTCGTTTTAAAGGCAAAATGCCTCCATACGTAGCTCTGGCTACATAATTCGTGATCTCCAGAAATGTATATAGGGCTACGTTTTCTGAATGAGCCTACTGTATGTTGCATTTTGTAGTATAAATAGTGAAAGTAGTGTATTCACACAGACAATTTTAAAAAGAGTAAATGCACTTTAAATATCCAGATGATGCACTTATTCAACCGTTAAAAAGAAGTGTGGAATGTTGAACACTTCATGCACTCAACACTCAAAGCTTTGCTCACGTCTACTGTAAAAAATATCTGTTTTTGTTGAGCGTTAGCAGTGACTTTTATGGACATTTTTAATACTTCGAAGTGATATATTATCTGTGTTTGTGTCTAAACTATGGTACAAAAACCTGGTAATAAGCTGCCAATACATTTTCTGTTATTTTATAGACTTAGTTCTCTCTATATTAAACAATATCTTGTCCTAAACTACTAAAATGCCAATAAAAGTCACTTTGTTAATCTACTGTGTTGAATTTCCAAAGTCGACAGAGGAGAGATAAAAACTCCAATATTGCAATTCATAAAAAAATAGAAAAACCATGTGCAACACAAAATACAAAACCTGTTAACTAACGGATATTTTTTACAGTGTAGCAGAAGAGGCAAAGCTATCAGGCACTAAAGTTGAATTGCTTTATTTATTTTGGATTGTGAAAGCAAAATTCCCCTACGTGAGTGCTGTTATTCTCAGATCATTGGATAGTTTGGTCATTTATTTCACTAATTTGGCAACCGTTAAACGTCATCTGAGAAATGATTTGAATTTCTGTTTAGTAAAAAACCTTAGTGTTCCATTTGGGAAGACACTAAACTAATACACTACATGGATGAATCTTATTCCATGAAGCCATGGATGACCTTATTCTTTACATACGAGTGTGCCTTAAAAAAATCCTTTTGGCTTGAGACGTCCAGTCTCAGTCACTTCCATTCATTTTTAGACTCAATATGCTGAAAACTGATATTTTATTATTTTATTATTCAATGTTTTCATATAGTCATCAACACACTTGTTTGTAGAGCAAGCAGTTTAACTGTTTTTCCTGTCGTTTATTTGTCATTTCTCCCATAGGCAACTGAATTGGAAGTTCTAAAACTCGCAAAAACGAGCACACTTCCGCATTGCAGAATAAGGTCAATAGTGTTCTATTTGGAACACAATTAATCTGTTGAGAAAATAGTGTGGTTTAAGACCACACACACAAACACACATAGCACACACACACAACACTTCTAAACTACATATGGGGGATCTACAGTCTTTGCTAGAGAAAACTATCTTCAACACTTGACAAACAACTTACCTATACAGATGCTCCTGAAACCTGAGCAGAGCAGTGAGGAGAAAAGACACAAGTGATTTGTTATAGATAAATGTTTACGTTGTCTAGCGCACATTATTATTCTTAAGGTGAAATATTAATCTGCGCAAGTTAATCCGTTGGAAAAATTTGTTTGCTTTGGAAATATGTATCAAAGTATGACCATTTGCTTCCACGTTTGGAGTGGCGGCCCTTCTGTTGACATCAACCTGAGGGCTTCCATGGCAAATGCATATTAATATCCTTAGCTATACTCCAGTAGTTTGCTATAAGGCAATTATGCACAAACAAAAGTCCTATAACATAATAAAAGTCTCAGATCTTGTCTGTGCATTTAAAAGAAACAAGCATACAGTATCTAATAGCTCATACTAACATATCAGCAACCTTTTCACTAATATTTTGGAGCAGATTTGTGAGTAGGTAAATCTCCATTAGCTCCCTGGTGGAGCACATTAGTTTCATCAAGATTAAACAGAGGAACGAAGGCTCCAGCAACTTTCACTGAGTTACTATGGTTACTACTAATATTGGGGAATGAGTGCATTTATTTCGAGCTGTGATAAAACTTGAACTACCTGTGCATTAAATGATTATATGGTCTGTTGAAATTCTTGATTCTGATTTGCTGGAGGGTGTGCATTATTAAAAAGCAGGCTTACTAAATTATTATCCATAGTAAAACAGATAAGCTTATGAGAAAATAGCATACAATGCTTGATCGATTGATGGTTATTATAACCCAGGGTTTATGAATAATTCATTTTTATGCTCATTTACATTTTATTTGTTATCAAGCATGTCGTCTAAATAAACCGTCTTTCAATAAATAATGAGTGAAATTCCACACATTTTATTTGTTTCTCAGGAGCAGTGTTGCCAAATCTGCTTATTTTAAGTTGTACTTTTGGGAGGTTAACCTTTACTAAAGAGTAAAATCCAGAAACACAGACCCAGAATAATACTGAAGGGAATGCTGAAAATTTCAGAAGAGACTCAGAGGAGATCTTGTATGGTTCATGACTGATGAGCTGCTGCTGGTCAACAGTTGTATATTAGCAGTATTATTATTTTCTACCATTCATACATGTTTAAGGCGGTGCTGTTGCAAGCATATATGCTTTAACAGCAGATGCAAGTTTTCTTGAACATGATCAAGTATTAATAAGCAATTATCAGCCGATTGGTATTTGATTAAAAAAAAAATGAAACCCTAGTAAAAACAACTACAATGCAAAAAAGTCAGTAAGAATGTTCCAGGCAGGTCTTCAACCAGATGCTGTATTGCTTTAGTCACACTCTATAATGCTGTACTGTACAGTGCAATGGTTTTTGGACATGGTCAAAACTTGCAGAGATTTATTTCCTACGGCTCTTGAAGTCCCACAGAAAAGTAAACTCAGTTTAGAACTATTACATAAGAATGAGTTGTTTTTCTGGCTCACTTTCCTTTCTCAAAGTGGCATGTGTTTTTTGTTAAGGGATAAATATAGCTCGCTCGGACCCAAAGAAAAAAACGTCAGTCCTTTGGATTTGTGTCAATTTATATTTCAATATGCATATTTCATTTTACACACAGCTGTCATCTGTCAGTATAAAATAATAAAAAATATATAATAAATATAATAAATGTAATATAATATAAGGCACCACGGTGGGTAGCACGTTCGCCTCACAGCAGGAAGGTTGCTGGTTCGAGCCTTGGCTGGGTCAGTTGGCATTTTCTGTGTGGAGTTTGCATGTTCTCCCTGTGAGCGCGTGGGTTTCGTCTGGGTGCTCCGCGTTCCCCCACAAGTCCAAAGACATGTGGTATAGGTGAATTGGGTAGGCTAAATTGTCCGTCGTGTATGTGTGTGGGTGAGTGTGTATGGATGCTTCCCAGAGATGGGTTGCAGCTGGAAGGGTATGTGCTGCGTAAAACATATGCTGGATAAGTTGGCGGTTCATTCCGTGGTGCAACCCCATATTAATACAGGAACTAAGCCGAAAAGAAAATAAAGAATAATATAATATAATATAATATAATATAATATAATATAGGGCGCCACGGTGGCCGAGTGGTTAGCACGTTCGCCTCACAGCAAGAAGGTCACTGGTTCGATCCCCGGCTGGGCCAGTTGGCATTTCTGTGTGGAGTTTGCATGTTCTCCCCGTGGTTGCGTGGGTTTCCTCCGGGTGCTCCGGTTTCCCCCACAGTCCAAAGACATGCGGTACAGGTGAATTGGGTAAGCTAAATTGTCCATAGTGTATGTGTGTGAATGTGTATGTATGGATGTGTTTCCCAGGGATGGGTTGTGGCTGGAAGGGCATCCGCTGCGTAAAACAAATGCCGGATAAGTTGGCGGTTCATTCCGCTGTGGCGACCCCGGATTAATAAAAGGGACTAAGCCGAAAAGAAAATGAATGAATGAATAATATAATATAATATAATATAATATAATATAATATATTCCCAGAGATGGGTTGTGGCTGGAAGGGCATCCGCTGCGTAAAACAAATGCTGGATAAGTTGGCGGTTCATTCCGCTGTGGCGACCCCGGATTAATAAAGGGACTAAGCCGAAAAGAAAATGAATGAATGATAATATAATATAATAATATAATATAATATAATATAATATAATATAATATAATATAATATAGGGCGTCACGGTGGCGCAGTGGGTAGCACAAGCTGGTTGTGTATAGATGTTTCCCAGTGATGGGTTGCAACCACTGCGTAAAACATCTGCTACATAAAACATCTGACTGCGAAAAACATATGCTGGATAAGTTGACGGATCATTCCGCTGTGGCGACCCTAGATTAATAAAGGGACTAAGCCAAAAAGAAACTTCAATGAGTATAAAAAAATACTTTTAAAAAAATCTATATAATGCCTGACAAGAGGTTATTCTCCCAAAGTGAGTTGCTAATAATATTTCAATTGGAATATTATGAATATTTACTTTCATACACAACTGTCATTAGTTTTTGCACATTTTATGTAAGTAACTAAATTAACAAAAACATAAAATAACTTTTCTTTTATATCTCAGCATATTAAACATATATATCCAATAATTATGTATTTAACTTAAGCCAGAGTTAGTAAAGAAATGCCTTGGCAAATATTAATTTGTAAATGAAATAAGAGGTCTGTTGCCTATTTACTGCTACATACAGCATTACCGCACAGTGACTTTCATTGATCTGTTGGTAGAGTAGATTAAAGACGGCTCAAACACAACAGGCCTGTTTACAGTGTCAGCTTTGATGCACTGTCATCATCACAGCCCTCTCTCATTTCTCTCCCTCTGTCTGTCTGTCTTAATTATGGCTATTCCCTCTGTTGTGACTCAATCAGCCAAGTTTTTTCCTCTGTTTTCTCTCAGTCTCTCTCTCTCTTGCAGTACGAGCAGCCAAACAAACACTTCTCCTTCTGTTCCTTTGACACAGATGAGCTTTTCCTTCAGTCACTGAGAGAGTGAGGAGGATTCACACTCATTTCTGTGCCATTAGCAAAGCCAATGGAATAAGAGAGATTTCTGTTTTTCTGACGGGTTTACCAATTACTTTTACTGGCCTTCATCCTCGAGTCCCAATAATTTACTGTTCAGATAGTCTAGTTCTCAAGTATAGAGCTTATTTAAATTTGTTTTAAATTTGTTATTTAAGTAGTATAGAGTAGTCAACATTTGGATCAAACCATTTAATCTAAGTCACCCTGAAACTATTGAACAATGTCCATTGTTGACTTATATCAATTTTTCAGTGTACTTTAGTACAAAGCTATAGGTACAAATCTTCGATATTGGTGAAGTCAACAAATGGCTTTGTTTTATATTCGATGTTTGATGTGGAACTTTTTAAGTAAAGTCAACAAATGGCTTCAAAAGCAACATGCTTACTTTTTATAAGTAAAGTCAACTAGTTGTTTTTTTCTACACACGTAAATCAAATAAATTGACATTGACATGTACAATTATAATGAGCAATAGTGAAAACTAAATGCCGAGTAAGAAACAATGAGGTCACGTACTGAGAGATAATGATCATGAAATTCCCTGGAATCACAGACAGATATTACAGTGTGTGTGTATGTGTATATATATATATATATATATATATATATATATATATATATTAGGGTTGGGTCGATTGTTGATTCCTTCGTCCGTTGCCATTGGCCAATAGGCATCACGATGCTGAGCAGGCATTGCGATCCTCCACCCCGTCCCTGTCACTACAGCAACCAACTCGTGAAAAAAACACACTTAGGCCCCATTTACACTAATACGTCTTAGTTTTAAAATTCTATTAAAGAACAAAAACGATCCACATCCACTCTGGCGTTTCATCTAGCATATCTGAACCGCTTTAGGCTATACTTTATACTTTAGGCAGGGATTTGATCCCATAGCATTTTTTTTACAGTGTAGTAAAAACAACTAGTTGACTTTACTTATAAAAAGTAAGTAAACATGTTGCTTTTGAAACCATTAGTTCAAAAAAGTGAGTAAACTCGTTGCTCACTTGTTCACTTTTTAATGCAACAGCTTTCTTCCTTTTTTTAAACAAAGCAACTACTCGTTTGTTTTAACAGTTTACATACACCTGTTTAAATTGCATTTGTTGCTTACTAAGCGATACTTTCTAGACTTAATTGAATATCGCTTTTTTTTTTGTTCTTAAGTACCTTTATGGTTTTAACACATTTGACTAAAAGTAGTAGAGGATTTGAAAATGATGATAGACACATCTCTCACTGTCTGCAGGGCATAACTGTGCTCAGTCTGGGCATATCGCCAGCTCGAGCCGAACTCCAGTTTAACCCATCCATACATCCAGTCAATCCGGGGAGGCACTTAATGATTTCCCAAGGTGTCTTTCTGAGGTATGAAAAATTCCCTAAATTCTTGAGCATTGCAGCACGCCATAAAAACACATACAAGTATGGCGTCAGACATTCCAGTGTAACCTGACAGAAAACCATCAAAGATATAATACGAGGGCACATCAATATAAATCTGTCTATCTCTAGCTGTGTATCTACAAGGAGAGAGGGAGGAAAAACGGAGCTCATAGGGTTCACATGTATGAATTCTGCTTGTTTCATCATCATAGCTGCGTGATCAAAGGTATGCCGAGATTACTGGCAGCTCGCAGGCAGAAGACTTGATTATAGTCTGAAAGTAAACACACACACAGGCAAGAAAAACCAAGCAGGCCCAAACCAGAAGCTTCCTCTCGCTCTCTCTCTGAACTAACAAGATATCTTATCATGGTGTTGTTTGTTGTGAAGATCACGCTGTTTTGCAATCCAAAGTAAAGTGCATACTTCAGTGATATTCACTCACAAGTCACAACAACGTTTGTCATGCTGGAGAAATGACAGAGAAACCACATTTTACTAAATTAATAGCATGCTCATATAAGCCTGGTAATTACATATCCAAAATTTTATGTAAAAAAAAGGCAATATCATGGTAGATGGTGTGCTACTGTTGTGTGTAAAAATGTCTTAATTAGAAGTACACAGATGCTGTTCCCAAATATTGCATATTAAAAAGCTTTTCCATTATATATAAAGAGACAATAAAACAGTTAAAAGTCTGGTTCAATTGATTTTGGAAAATATCTATTTAATCCAAAACTTTTGTTCCACAATTGTAAACGTATCGAATGAATCAGCGAATCTAAAAAATTCCAATCCTCATTTGACTGATTCATTTTAAAGAACTGACTCAAAACTGATTCAATTAGGAATCACTGTACTTGTGATTCTAGGCACATTCGCTGAGTCTGAAATCGCATACTTCCGCTATGTTATCCCATGATGCACCGCGCAAGAATTCATGAATGGGAGTGTAGCAACAAAACTAACGCATGCTGAAAATATGGCAGATGTAGTATGTCTGAGTTCCATTCATACTACTCACATTCATACTGTATAGAATATTTTTCTAACAGCTGAATTCATTCATTCATTCATTTTCTTTTCGACTAAGTCCCTTTATTAATCTGGGGTCACCACAGCGGATTGAACCGCCAACTTATCCAGCATATATTTTACGCATCGGACGCTCCTCCAGCTGCAACCCATCACTGAGAAACATCCAAACACACTCATTTACACACATACACTACAGACAATTTAGCTTACCCAATTCACCTAAACCACGTCTTTGGGCTTGTGGGGGAAACAGGAGGTAACCCACACAACCACGGGGAGAACATGCAAACTCTACACAGACATGCCAACTGACCCAGCCGAGGCTTGAACCAGCAACCTTCTTGCTGTGAGGCGATCGTGCTACCCACTGCGCCACGATAGCACCCCTAACGACCGAATAATACATTTAAATTAAAAATGCAGTACCTACTGAGTAGCAGGTGATTTCAGTCATAGCCATTAATCATTTATACCTGTTGAACTGATTCACTAAAAAGAATCAATACTCAACATTCAAAGCAGTGGTTTATTTGCATATTGGTTCAGTTCTGATTTAATCTAGTCTGTAAAAAATACATATTTATCCGAACATGCCAAAATACTGTTGTTTCCAATTTAAGGTGGGTAGCACCTTCGCCTCACAGCAGGAAGGTCGCTGGTTTGAGCCTCGGCTAGGTCAGTTGGCATGTCTGTGTGGAGTTTGCATGTTCTCCTTGTGGTTGCGTGGGTTTCCTCTGGGTGCTCTGGTTTCCCCCACAAGTCCAAAGACATGTGGTATAGGTAAATTGGGTAGGCTAAATTGACCGTAGTGAATGAGTGTCTATGAATGTTTCCCAGAGATGGGTTGCAGCTAGGAGGAAATCCGCTGCATATAACATATGCTGGATATGTTGGTGGTTCATTTCGCTGTGGCGACCCCAGATTAATAAAGGCACTAAGCCGAAAAGAAAATCAATGAATGAATTAATGAAGAACAATTTAGACAGTAGTTCTACTACTACTACTAACTATTTTAAAGTCTCTCAACATAGTACCCTTAAAAAAACCCATAGTTTTACAACAAATAAACCATGGTCACTGAAGTTAAGCAATATAAACACAAATTAACTAACCATGCTAAACTAACCATAATTAACCATGGTAATAACAGTAAAACTGTGGTTATACGAATGGTACATTACTCCAATAAAACCATGGTTATATTTTGCAAGACTTGCTCTCAGGATCTCGGGAGTTTGGAACGACATGAAGGAGAGTAAATAATAACAGAATTTTCATTTTTGGTCAACTAACTCTTTAATATGGGCTGCTTAAATACTAGCATGAGATATCAAATAAGATCTTATTTATTGCCTTTATGAATCTTTAGTTTTTCTTGTGGAGGTGTCCTCATAATGTGCTTTATTACAGAAATGTTTACCAATCTCTCAAGTGTCCACCTGTACAAAAACAAACAAAAGAAAGATGTTGGAATGAAGATTTCTTTTTTCTGCCAGAATGGTGTAGTTAAAACATCTACCAGCAGGGGCTAACTGGTCAAGTCTTCACCCTTTGGTTTAGGCTGTCACTTCTCATCTAAGTAACACCGTTAAAAATGGGACATGACCTGAAATATAAAATGGACCTACTGCTGTGATTACTTCAGAGAGCAGCCTGAAACGGACACAAATAGCCTTATAGTTAAGTTATGGTGACAATCCCCAACTGAGAAAGGGTTCAGTCCATTTATATTTTATTTTAGGACACATTTCTTTCACTGAAACACTTCTGATTATGTCTGACAAACAAGTTACATTGTCATTTATCAACATGCAGTACACTCTAAGCACACAATACTTTTCAGTCTCTCTCTTCGCTTTTCTTTGGTGCATTCAGCACATGTAAAAGACATCCATTAGCACTTTGTCGCAGATTTATGCGTATTTTCTATGAAATAGCTCTTTCAAACAGCATTATAGGACTCTGATGTCTACTTTTAAAGTGTATTACAGTATACTAAATTTATAAATTTTCAGCGTTGGTTCTTCTAATTGCAGTAAATGATGTTTTTTTTAGCTGTAAATACTTTGTTATTGTGTAACTTTATTTCTGTATACTTTTCTTAAGCAAAACATTGTCAATAAAGGCAGTATGTTAACTGTAGAGTTATATTTTTAACATCAAATGTTCTCAGAGCAATCCACAATTCAATTCAATGAGTAAATAAGTTAAAAAACACCCTTGAATCACAAGGTAGAGCTAACTGTTAATTAAGATACTGTATAACTGTGTAACATTATTCTTTCCCATTTACTAGTCTGTCTATTTTTCAGCTCAACCTCTATTTCTGTGCCTTTGTTTTAAGAGGCTGCAGTTTTCTTTTCCATCAAGATAAGCAGTTCTCAGACAGGCCTCATACAGAGCCTTGATGTGTCTCCAGTGAAAATCAAAGTGCATTAAACATTAAAAGTACTGTCAAACGCAGAAGTAGACCAACTCTAAGGGAAAAGTAGAACACTGAGAAGGCTAGAAGGCAAAAATGTTGACTTTATGATGCTCTTCTATTTACATGCATACTTGTAAAATGTAAATAAATGCATGCATAATATGTAAATAAATAGGCAAGTATGTTCACTGATATATATTACATAGAAGCCAAACTAAACAAATTGGCCTAATATGGCATTCACATGATATTAATGCACATTCATATTTATTAATTCCACATTTTTAATTTTCTAAATCAAGTGAGAAAAACGATAGCATATGAATGAGTGCATGTTTGATTAAATACTTGAAAATGTAAAAAAGAAATAATACTTTACATGTGGTCAATATATAAACTATAAAATTGATTGAATTTAAAGAAATTGGAGTATATCATAATATATATTGTTATCAGGACATAATCACGATATGAGATTTTTGTCAATGCGAATGCCTAGTTGCATCACGCCTTCTTTTACACTGTTAGACTTTGCCACAATTTTAGTTGTTTACTGAAAAAATGGCCAGTAAAAACACCACATCCGTTCTTAACAGTTCACTACTGTAACATACACTGCATTGTGGGTCATTTTAAAACTTTTACAACAACTCACTGCATATTAGGAATTTTGCAGTATTCTACTGTAATCAAAGTAATCACTGCTACTGTAGTTGAAGACAAAAGTATGAAAAAAATGGTCACTTGTTTGGAATTTATTAAATTCGATAGTAAATACAAAAAACAAGTTTTGTAATGCTAGTGTAAAATGTAAATAAATTACAGTAAATGTACTGTCAAAATTGTCTTACTGTAAATGAAAAAAATTTACTTTAGGGCCCTGCTACACTAAGGGTGTACTCACACTATTGAGTTGCCTTGAACCAGGCCGAAGCACGCTTATGCTCCTTACCTCCCATTAATAAATTCATATGAAAGTCACGTCTCCTCTTCAGTTTCGGGCTCAAGCATGCTTTGGTGTGGTACGCTTGTAGTGTGAGTGCAAAGCCCAAATGAACCGTGCCTGAGCCCGATTCAGAGCACTCACATTTCTTAAACGATCCGGGAAACAGGCCTGGGCCCAGTTCGGATAGCATAGTATGAGTACTGTGAGAGGCCGGTTGTATTCTCCATGTTGTAGACCTACACAGACCTGCGTTTGTAACAAATAAATAGTCGCAATGACAGAGAGTTTTTTTCTTGAACATTTTTGTAAATAGGCATTTTATGTACTGATTCCATTTATATATTCAGTGATTTCTCTAAACAATGTTTGGTCATACTGTATTTTGATGGTCCGTTTGTTGAATATAAGTTACATTGCAACTAATTCTCAATAGATTATAAGTATACTGTTAGGTTGGGGTTAGGGGTAGTGTTAGTGTAAGTTGACATGTACTTACAAAGTTTCTTATAGTCAGTTAAATGTCTGTTGAATGTCAGTATCAGCAGATATTAAGTAGATAGTCTACTAATACTCAAATGGACCATCAAAATAAAGTGTTACCCAATGTTTACTTTCAGCGGCACGTAAACTCATTCACTCTCTGTGAATATTACCGTAAATGTTACCTAAGCAACCTCAGGGCGGAAATGCCCACTAACGGCTTCAGTTGCCACGCAGAGCAACAGGCAGCTTCAAAGTTGCTGCTAATGTGAATGAGACATAATAGTGTAGCGCATACCTTATGTCTGATATTGCATGAGTTCAAACTGACAAGCTCTTGAAATACTTGCTACCATTTTGCTTGTTTTTGCTGCAAAAACACCGACATAAGCTATAAAGCGAATTCTTAAAGCTAAAATTCTTCTGAAAAGCTCATTTGGAATATAATTTATGTTTACTGCATTCACACACAAATGGGTGTAAGACAATGGATTTGAAAGTGTGGTATGTCTATTCCTTAAACATTACCTCATTAAATAAGCTTGAAATATTAGAGAACAGTGATGCTTTGCTGCAAATATAAGGCTACGTTAACCAATCATGCACTTGGCAGAGAAAGGCAGCACCTGCCATTAACTCACACAAACACACACACACACACACACACACACAGGTGCTCTCTGACTTGAGTATGTGTCTGTGCTCGGTCTGCTGGGCACTTTAGGATGGGGGTATTGTAGAATTTCCGCTTGGAACAAGTCGGGACAGATAGCGGATGGCGTGTTTTTTTTGTTTTTTTTTTCAAATGAATTCACTGTGGTCCTGCGGGTTGAACAATCCATTGGCTTAATTTAGTCTTGACAGAGTATCAGTGAAAGCTGGAAGATCCACTCTGCTCCACATCCCTCTACTTAACACAGCGAAGCCTTTACTACCGCACTCAAAACTATACACTTTGTCAATATTTAATGGCAATAAAAGAAACAGATTCGCGCTGGACCTGCTGGTGTTACTAATAATTCATGAGGTCAGGACTTAAACTCGGTCATTTACCAGATGTTTGAATGAGTGACAGCATGAAGTGCTGCTTAGACTATGAAATATAAATATACATACATAAATGGATTTTTGATTTATGAGATCTGTTTAGGAAAAGCATAGTTTTTATTTTATTATGTAAACTACTTATGACATTTCTTGCGCATTGAGCATTTTGTTTTATACATAACAGCAAAAAGAAGCCATGTTAGTTTAGACATGTTTAATTTCATTTTTACACAACACAATAGCAAAAAATTGTGTGTTATAAAATATTCGTTACTCTGAGCGATTGTCATTTTAAACTAAAAAAAGTAAAATCCTTAATAACAATCTTTTTATTTGATATTTGGATAAAATGTCATCACAACTTTATAGAATAAAACAAAATATATATTTTACTCATACCCATACCTAATAAATCCATTAAATCCAAAGAAACTGAGAATTTTCAGATGGTCTCCTAAATTTCTGTTTCCATAGTTTGTTATTGCTTTATTTATTTTATTGTTATTGCATAGTTTAATATTGCATTGTTTCATTATTAGACCTGCGATAGAATAACACTGACCCCAGATTGAGCTTTGAAGTTTGAATGACATATTTCAGTCATAGATACTGCATATCTATATGTTATATCTGCCAGAGTCTTACATTTCTAAGGAAAATACTGCTGGAACAACCAGAGGTACAGTACAGGTCAGCATAAAAACTCCTGACACTAACCAAAAGCACCTATTAGACCATAAATATTATATATTTTTCCTCTTCCCCTTTCTTTGAACCTGCCTAATAAGTCATTTAGAGCTTATATTTGAAGTAAATTATAACCTGAGAGTCACTCACCCTTTGTGTGTACCCTACTATAAATGGTCTGAAAGGAAGTGGTATAACACTCCTTACCCATTCCATTGTGTTAACCCGTATGTTAGAGACAGCCCAGCCCCAAGGCTAAGACAACTGCAACTCAGTATACAGTAGTCTAGTATATTCCAAAGTATATTCTCAACCATTCATCAAAGCTTTGTGCCATGGATCAAAACTGTTATATTGCCCAAGAAAAACAGAAATTCCTTCCTTAAGTTAAAGCTGTTTTGGGCTGCAGTAAATAAATCACGGCATAGACATGGGATGATAACCGTTTTCAAGGTATACCACGGTTTGGAAAAGTCAAGGTTTAAAAAACGCCATAATTTTCTGTAATACCATTCCTAAGGTATGAGTAAGATGTTTTATTTACATGTTTTTGTTTGTTTGTTTTTTAGGACAACAGTGAAGAAATCAGTGTTTTTCAATTAAATGAAATCAGCAGAAGTCAATGATTCGTTTTCATTATTTAGCCTGACATGTTTACTGCTCCAAAATATATTACATGTTTCTCAAAATAAAATATAATGTGTTTTTTCCCAGACACTCAAAAAGGAATTTTAAAGTGGTAATCACAATATCGCCAAACCGTGAATCTGTGATATTTTTATCCAAGGTTATATACCGTAAGAATCTTATACCGGCCCATGCCTGCACATATGATTTCTACATAAATAAAACTTTTAAAGCACATATTGGGGTTTATTTATAAACTAATTTCGAGAGGTTCACGTGCTTATGATTGAACACAGCTGGTACCACATCAGCTCTGCATATTGCACCAATCAGACAAATCCTGACACACTATAAATTACCAGAGCTTTCTACTCCGGTCATCTTCGTCTTGAAGAATCCCCCCTTCCACCCCAACTCCTCCACTTCTCTGATAGGGGGGCACGGTGGCCCAGTGGTTAGCACTGTTGCCTCACAGCAAGAACACAGCTGGTTTGGTCTCTCCCCGAGCCAGTCGACGTTTCTGTGTGGAGTTTGCATGTTGTCCCCGTGTTCGCGGGGGTTTTCCCTGGGTTTTCTCCGGGTTCTCCGGTTTCCTCCTACCATCCAAAAAAACATACTACATAAGTAAATTGACTACTTTTTAAATAGCATCTTAAGGCAACTCTAGTCAGATATATCTCAGCACGTTCACAAGCGGGGAGAGTTCTCGAGACTTACCTGAGCTCAAACTCTCTTCTCGCCCTTTAAACTGAAGGGAGCCCCGGGCACAAGGATATTCTGAGCTCAGGGCTCTCTCCCGGGACAGCATGCCAAATACGCTTTATAATCAATCATCAGCTAAGTGTGAACTCTTAAAATAGTGTGTGCATGGTATTAGCTTTGGAGAATTTGCTTCAGGCATGGCTCATGCAGCTTTGCAAATAGATGGTTTATGTTTTTGCGCACATGCAGACAGTTAAAAATATGAAAATAAAAAGTTTAATATGCCAATAAATTATTTATTTATTATGATATATTAAAAAAGGACAACTTCGTTTCATAGCTCAAATACCAGAAAATATATATTTGTGGCTTTATTTCACCTAAGTGTTAATATTAATCCTGCAAATCCGTCAATCACTTTCAGGCCTGATCAAAAGCATTAGTTTAGGGGTGTGGCTACTTTAGCTGACAGGCTGAGTTAGAGGGTGTTTTCCCAATTTGGGTCACAGTTAATGTTGCACAATAAAATACATTTTGATTCACTTAATCTGCAAAAATTGAAGGCTTGCAAGATCATCGTGTTGACTCAACATCATCATGCCTGTCAGCCATAAGCAAGAGATAATGACATCGTCTGATAACCCAACACTTTTCTATCTATCTATCTATCTATCTATCTATCTATCTATCTATCTATCTATCCATCCATCCATCCATCCTTCCATCCATCTTTTTTCACCAACAATTTGCTACAAAACAAACCACAGTTGTCCAATGAATTGCTTAATTTACATTACTTGACTAGTTAACCGTAATAACCAAGTTAAACCTTTAAATTGTACTAGCTGAATACTAGTATCTTGCAAAATAACTACTAAAATATTATGTACCGTCACCATTGCAAAAAATATAGATTATTTTTTATTTGATTATTTTTAAAAATGGTAAAGTATTAAAATAACTATTTTGTCTTCAACCATGTAATATATAAAAAAATTTATTAATATATGTAGGTACTAAATTTTAAACAGATTCAGAACAAACGTTATTAGATAAGGCCCTATATTAACACTTTTCTTGCACATTTCTCATATTCCACAATGCATTCAGAAAAACAAGTTAGTTAGATCAAACATCAGCTTCATACCATCAAAACATCAAAAGTAAAAGCATTCATCTCCTCATTTTGACCTGAGGCAATGCACAAGTGCTCACGCTAGACTAGTTCTCCGAGACTGCAAATGGTGGGCAAACTCAGAGTGTTTAAACCAGGAGCCGCAGCGCTGTCTGAGTCTGGCCAATCAGAGCCCAGCACACTGTGGCCTGGAGCTGAGAGGAGGATGCGTCGTCCATGGCTACTTTAATTCCAGGCCACTGAGACTCATTTATGTATGATACTTATCAAAACGGAACAAGCCAGAGAGCCCTTCACATATTATAAGACAAAGAGAGAGAATAAAAGATGAGTGTGGGCCACGTGTGGGCTTTCTGGGGTGAATGTGTTTGCTAGCTTTGGGTCTTTCATATGTATATTTACAGTACATTTGATTGTACTTTAGTTTGGATAACCAATCAAAATGTATTTCTGTTGAAGGGTATATGAGTACTGTAGTGTGTGTGTGTATGCGACTAGAGATGGGCTATTAAAGCTACAGGACAATGAATTTGGCTCCAGGGGCTCTTAGAGCAAAGAGAGTGGATGCTCAGTGGGCTCAGTTAAAAGGTTATACCCCCTCTCCCTCAGGCCTCTGCTACTCTTGTGATTTTGTGTGCTGGTATGGCTGGAAGATGCAAAAAAAATATACATTAATAATTTAGCAACACATATATTTATGCCATTTAATAAATGTGCATTTATTAAATCTTACAAATAAATTATAATATGCACTATATGAAAGATAATTATATATATATATTTTTTAAATCTACGTATGTATGTATATAAATATTTCAAAATCATATTTAATTAAATATATATACAATTGGTTTGCAATGATACTTATAATAAATTAGGAATGCACCGATCCCAGTACTTGGATCGGATATTGGTTCAATTCAGCATATTTTTGCAGGATTGGGAATCGGCCAGCTAGTACCGATCCAAATCCGATCTTGCACGTGTGCTATATTCCATGTAATTTAAAAGCCAACAAAAGTCATGAAGGTAGCCTATTATAAAGGCACTAGAAAGTTGTCATGTAGGCCTACTATATTAAAAATGTTCTGAAGCCATTCTATAGTTTAATGTGAAGCACAGATGAATATTCAAGTGCTTAAATTCATGTTCAGTTCAGCGCTTCCCTGTGCCTGTCAATCACTCATTCATTCACAATTCAAGCTGCGTGTTGCATTCATGACAACACGAAAAACTTTCTCCAAAACTATTTGTTGTAGTTCATTGCTGTTTCTAAATCATGTTGCACTGTGTCTGTTCTCAGCAGATCGCATTCACAACACTGGAGCAGAGAGGGTTATTACCTGCTCTTCACACACAGGCCTACCTGAAACATGAAAACTTAAAAATTAAAAGGTATCGGATCGGTTCCAAACAAAATGGTATCGGTGCACCACTATAATAAATGTATCTGCTTATATATAAATGATTAGATTCATTACATTTTATTAATATGAACTTTTTGGTGATTCACTATGCAATGACACAAAGAACTGTATAAAATTATTGAAAAAAGTAATTATAAGAATTTAACTGCAGAAAGTTTTTAGGGGGGTTACAGATGCAGTTTTCGACAGTATAAAGTTCAGTCAGTTCCCATTTGAAACACACTGGTGTGGGTGTTACAAGTAACAAGTCAAAAGTGTTTCTCCAGTTGCTGTGAGTCGACTTTCTCAGTCAGATGTTTTCCCTTCATTAGTAAAACCTGCAAACGGCTGTATGCTCTGGGAAAGATCTTGTCTAATTAAACAAGTCCGGGGGCAGGCGAGGTAATCTCTACCCTTCCTCACTGGGGAAGAGGATCACAGGACGGAAAGAGTAAAGCATCCCAGAATGGATTATATCTGAGACTTGACACTAGGGGATTCGAACTGTACTTATTCTGTGCTCTAATGCAATGTGACATGTAGTTTACATGTACTTTCAAATTATATATCGTCTGTGATGGTGATGTAAGTTATGATACAAAAAAACAGGCAATGGACCATTAGTACAGTACTTACACTGTACTATGCCAGTGCTTATACTGTATGTACACATTTTTATGTAAAGCAGGACAACTGCACGTGAATAGGGTAAAAAAATAAGTTACATGTCATACTTGGTTAGTTGACTGACTTCATTAAGAACTGAAATATATTCATACATACTTTCATACATACATAAATACACACGCATAAACATAACAAATAAATAATATTTAAATCAAAATATTTAGTATGAATATGTAAATGAGTCCTGAGTATGTATATGTTCTTGTTTGCATATTTTCCAGCACTAGATAGGATGTTGTCGGTTTCTTTTGCACAAATTGTTCTTTTCACAGTTTTTCAAATGTTTTTACAGAGGGATTTTGAGAAGCTCTTTTTATAACTCCATAATTCAGAAAATACTGCAAACAGCAAGATTTTTTTTTCCTTTTTAAAATGCTATAAATAAATGCTATATAAGATCAGGAATAAATCATTCAGTAAAGACCTCCAGAATATAGATTAATTCAACTGGGAAGTCTGGTATATATTAGTGTTGCGGAAGCGCAGATTCAGAACTGACTGAGATTTATGAGACAACAGGCTCTAAAAACATGTATTGTAATTAAAATTTACAGACACTGATAATGTGTGACAAAGGAAACAGGTCAAAGTGTATTTTGAATGTTTACATTAGACGGAAAAAGCCCAAAATCCCAAAACTGACAGATGCATGAAAAATATGGTTTGTTTTGCCTGCAGTGTCTCGCCTTAATCACTAATTTAAAATGACAATAAAATCTGATTAATGAGGGAAAAATCCTACACATAGCTAGGAACAGTTTCAGGTGGTAGGGAATGCCAACAACACAGTCTGCCACACACACACACACACACACACACACACACACACACACACACGCCACCATAGGACTCATATAGACCCTCCCCATATATTGCACATACATTGCATCACATTTACTACTCCAGTAGGCGCCTTAAAATCCACCTCAATCCAGCCATTTTAAAACTACGATAATTACCAGCAATTTACACAACTGGCATTGTTATACAAGGTGGCACTAGCTGTTAATGCTGAATCTGTCTATTGTTTGTATATTTAGTCTGCTTATTGTCTCTCGAGTCTATTTACTGTATTGTTTGTAACATTGAATTACTGTTCTCTACACTGTGGTTGGTATCTTAGGAAACAGTGTACTTTTGTCTATTTGTCTATATGCAATATACTTTATATCTATTGTCTATATGCAAAAAAGGCACATAAATAAAAACTATTTCAAATTTTGACTCATGACTTTTATTTTGACCAAAAGTAATGTGGACAGCTCAATTCTAATTTTCAGGAAAAAATTCCACAAACCTTCTGTCATCCATTTCTTTCTTCTTCTTTTTTTTTGGCAAAAATGTAAAAGACCATTTAATATAATTAAAAGAAAATTTACTTCGTGAAGAAAAAATTGTGCAGAAACAAAACTGAAAACTACATAGCTTTGATAATAAAACTAAGCATTTAAACATCTTAATGGGATACAGTGTGCAGACTTTTATGTGCATTTTGGATATGCACATTAAAAATTGGTTGACGGAAACGCCAAGATGCGCATAAGTTTTGAAAATGCTCATAAAAAACATATGCACATAACTGGGTAGGATAGACTCTTTATTCGATAAGAAAAGATGCGCATAAACTGCGATGGAAACACTTTTACCGAAAAAAGTGAATTTTATTCATAAACTAATTTCGAGAGAATCATGTGCTTATGATTTACCACGGCTGGTCTCACATTAACTAATCATGATCTCCCAATCATATGATTCCCCATTTACTATAAATAACCACAGTTTCACTCCACAGTTATCTTCGTATGGAAGAAAACCCCCCTTTCCTCCCTCTTCTCCTCTTTTTCTTAGATCGGGCGGCCCGGCGGCCCAGTGGTTAGCACTGTAGCCCCACAGCAAGAAAACTGGCAGCCCTGGTCCTCGCCAGCCTGGTGGGTTTTTCTGTGCGAAGTTTGTATGTTCTCCCCATGTCCGCATGGGTTTCCCCCGGGTCCTCCGGCTTCCTCCCACCATCCAAATATAAACATTTTTCATAACAGATTAAGCAATATCGTTTCAGCATCGATATCGCAAAGTGCACATCCGCAATAGTCACATCGCAAGAAGTGCAATTTTGACTTTATATGTTGGGATTTTGGTTTTCCCAGGACCCACAGATCAGAACACAGCAGATTTTAGAATTCACTGATGAGTTGACCATATTGGAGTGAATGGTTTTCATTTGCATGTGTTTTTAAGGTCTGTGACTGTGTTCGCATTCAAGCACGAGAGTTTAAAGTATTTATGCACATGAAATTGTATGTTTGTAACTCTAATAAAGATGGATTTCAAGAGTTCACACTTAGCTGATGATTGTTTATAAAGCTAGTTTGGCATGCTGTCCCGGGAGAGAGCCCCGAGCTCATAAGATCCTCGAGCCCAGGGCTCCCTCCCGTTGCAAGGCGAGAGGGTAGTGTGAGCTCGGGTAGATCTCGAGGACTCCCCTAAGGACAGATAATGATTGTTCTTAGGAGATAGCTACTTACTAGGAACATGTCTGAGGTGATTATTTGGATTAGTCAATTAACTTAAGTTGCATGTTTTTGAACGGTGGGAGGAAACCGGAGAACCTGGGGGAAACCCACGTGAGCACGGGGAGAACTTGCAAACTCCACACAGAAACGTCGACTGGTTTGGTAAGAAATGAAACCAGAGACATTCTTGCTGTGAGGCGACAATGCTAAGCACTGTGCCGCCGTGCCACCCATCTAGAAAGGAGGAGGAATAGGGGTGGAAGGGGGGATCCTTTAAAGCGAAGATAGCTGTGGTACGTGACCAAGGTTATTTATAGTGACTTAGGAATCATCTGATTGGTACGTTGTGAATTGGATAATGCAGGTCAGCTGTTAGCAATCATAAGCACGTGTTCCTCTCGAAATTTGTTTATTACATAAACTCCACTTATTGACATATTTATATAATGGAGTTATTTTGAATTCAAATATTCAATTTATGAACCTGAATACTGTGAGACATTTCTATCTCTCTAATAATAATCTAGAATAATCTCATTAATCTTCCCAATCAGTCTAAATGAATGAATTATTTCCAAAGAGAACCATTCAAGCTATCTGGTAAAATAGTACTCACATCGCAATATATATTGAAGCAGAACAAAATATCACAATGTCAATTTTTTT
>CAIGQQ010020246.1:6751955-6771112 GCA_903798035.1 Danio albolineatus
TTATTTATTTTTTACATTTTTTTTTATTTTAAAATAGTTGCAGGAAACACACTATCTACTATCTGTGATTATTTATTGAACAAAATTAATTATTTTTTATGTTTTTCATGTTAAAAGTAGAAAATGAGAAGTATCTCTTCTAAATAAAATAACTCTTGCATATCCTGTAAATAATATTTTATTCTATAATATTATAATATAACAGTGCATTTCTTGCATCTCCTGGAAACAAATACTTTAATGTAAATAAGAATTTTAACGTAATGGAAAAAATGCTGTCTCAAAGCATCTCTGGCGTCATTGTAGAGGACTGGACACATTGTCAACACTAACTTCAATGGGCTCGCTGCTCTCCGTGCTGCCCACGCTCGTCAACACTATCAAGCTGACCAATCATAAAGCTTGCTCTACATGTCGTCAGAACATGTAGTTCAATTTTTTTTGTGAGGTGCACGTAAAAAGGCGTCAACCACGTTGAAGGGTATAGACTGCATGAAGGTTATGCTGGACCATACGGTTGCGCTTGACGCAGTAGCATAAACAGCGGGGTGACGTGACCACACGCGGTAGGGAAAGTAATTGAAATAATTGACTTGGAAAAATTATAGGTTTATAGGCTCTCGATGTCGATTTAGATTATTTTTCGATTAATTGCCCAGCCCAAGTTTAAACAATACAATAAAATAATTTAAATACAAGTAAAACATCTGTGAAAAATAATAATTTTATATTAAAACAGCACACTACAATGGCATATTTATTACTTAATTTTCATAGAATGCATCGATATATATCTGAATTATTGTCCATATACATAAATACAACCAACTGCTCCACATTGCACAATATTGTTCCATTTTTGACTCTGAAAAATAATCAAAACTATTTTTTTTATTCTAGATTTGTTTTAGGCACTATGTAGAAAAGTTAGCAAAAGGTCACAGTTAAAGTTATGCGAGGGCCCTGCAGGTCAACAGTCCATTCACATTCAGTAGGGTGTCGTTCCTGGCACCGCATGCCATCATTGGAATAACAAGACATACACCACAATTATGGGATTAGGATCGTTTACGCTAATCGAGCCATAAAGAGCTGTGACACACGCCTCACACGCACAATGAGATCTTTGGAGGCTCCCAGTACAATAGTTTACAACCAGTGTTTTCTAACCCGACACAAAGTAACATTTCTTGTTGTTTTATATAAGATTTCAATCTAAGACATTAAATATAAGATTCTGAAACTGAAAGAGAAAAAAAGCAGTCAAACTTCTCAAGAATGCAAAAATTACACGTTTGAGATCCTCAAAGCCTAAGACAGCAAAACTCCTCTCTTTTAATCTTTTTATTTTGACTGCAAAGTCAGACACAGCAACCAGCTTTAGCATAACACCGTCCTCCTTTCATCGAGGCACATACAATAACATTCAAACTGCACATGCCATCAATTTTGGTAATTAGTTGCTTTTATCTACAATAGCCGGGCTACAGGATAATATCAGGGATGAATTGTATATATATTTTTTGATGTGGAACAGGCTTTTGGAAATCTCTGGATTTTGAGAACTTCTCAGAAATCCACAGTCAGATTTATAGTCAAGCTTTGACTGCTTTTAGATGTCTGATGTTTGGGAAAATCAAGCCTTTTGAAGTGTAAAGTGAACATATGCCTATGATCGCCATCAAAATATATTATGCAGAATCAGTTTTCTCACAGAAATTATTTGCAAATGTCTTAAATTGATAGAACACTGCAACAAAGAAACAGTATATAACACACAGAATGATTTAGTAACTTGTTCCCACCACTAATGAAAAAATGAAAAGTGATAACTACTATGACCTTTGAACTTTTAACATTTTTTTCCTTACTATAAAAGTCTAAATTGTTAGATATGAATCAAAATACACAGAAAATAATGCTATAATTGCAAAATAAAATAAACTTGCAATTCAGAGAAAAAATGCAACATGATAAAGACCTTTTTTATGTAAGAAACAAGATTAAAAATGAACTAAAAATCACAATAAAAGTTTTTGAATGTGTTATATAAATTACTTCAAAGACTATTTTAACTTTCTATAAAACTGAGTATTCACTGTGGTTAATAAAATTGCAAATATTTTAATACATTTCAGTGATTCATTTTAAAACCATGGATCAACTTTGATACAAATTAAAAAAAATAACATTTCAATAAAAAATCCTTTTAATACCAGCCAAGAAAACCATCCTATAGGGTGAGTCAAATCATGTGCGGGAATAAAACCAAACACATTGCTAGTTTTCTGCCACATCTACCAAGCTACAAGATCATGACATGCAACAAACTTCATAACATAACAAATAAGGAGTCCTCCAGAAAATGACATGCTGATTCTTTGAGGAGCAAATGAAATCACAGTAAAATCTGTAGAGGAAGTAGTTTTGGTCGGATGGTAATAATCACTAAGGGAGAAAGAGATTATTTCAGCAGGTCCTAGCTTGACCTACATGCCTTAATCTTTTTTTGGGTCAAATCAGTTTATTCCTGGACGTGGCTGAGTTCAAAACACAGCGCATGGCATTGGTGAGAATGAAATGATTTCATCCTATTCAAGCTAGTCTGTAAACGTGCCTGTTTTTGCCTTGGAGGAAATTTCCATCTCTCTGGTGCTGTATCCATGCACTGGATTTAGCCCCACTGCAGCTTAACATCCTCTTATAATTAAAGCTATACAGCAGCACCCAGTGATCCACATGAGACTCTGATCTCCTCAGAGGCTTGACAAGGACGCTCAGGCTCCCTTTTTATTTCAAAGCAGGGCCTGGCTTTATTGGCCTGTGCATTTGGACTGTTTTTAGAGCCCTTTTTTACTCTTTCACTATCCTGTTGGACATGTCTACATGGATATGAGGAGGATGTTGCTTTGCATTTAGCGCTGCATCCATATTTTTTCTCCACACCCATAATATCCTGAAGGTTTGAATGCATAATTTGCTCACTTTTAAGTGTGGGTTATAACATATAACAATTCATAGTGTTTAAATGTCACAATATCGATAAGATACATCTATATCTTGGACTTCTAGAATGAGTGGATATAGCGCTCGTTTAAAAAGCCAAACAAATCTTGTATTTACTTTATTATCCAAATCATGTCTTTTTCCGTTAGAAAATGATATTGAAGAGTGTGCTTTCTAATATAATATCTCAGTCATTGTTGTTTTGCATTGGATATTTCCACAAGAAAAACGACAAAGCTTAGATCCTAAAATATTATATAAGTATTGAAATAATGCATTATTAAGCAGATATGTTTAGCATGTTTCTGCACGTATGTTGAATTTTGCTTTAATTATTTTGGAATAAATAGGAGGTGAGGTAGTAGTTCAATACATACAAGGTCAAAATAGTATATTTTCATTTACACCGAATTTATATGCGGAGAAAAGGCATTTTTTTACGTGTCCTAGTGCAGTTGATTGTGATTATGCAATCACGCGATTTCAATTAAGACACCACTAAATCCTTAATACCGTTATGATGATTGCTAGAATAAGAATAAAGATCATTTCATACCTGCAGAGATAGCTGGTGCGTTTACCCACATTGGAATTTAAACAGTCATGGCACTTTACACGCCCCTCTTCCAAAACAGCTGCTCAAAATGACCAAGACTCTTTTCTAATGCCTACCGATCATACATATCTACCAAAACACACATAGAGCCGATGGTTAACGTGTGACAAGACGTTTTTCGGTTGCGAGCGAAAAGCGCAACCGGTCACGGTGCAGGTGTTGGTTACGCATACAGGCGTGTGACACATTATAATTTGCTCGGCAAAGCTTCGAGGCATGTGACTTGATACAAATAACCAGCATTTTCATTCATTCTTTTGCGATAATCTCCAAAACATCGCAGTTTCACACGAAAAACCTCCAATCTATAATGCGTAATGGTGTACTTACGCACAGCCTCCAGTTTTGGATCCAGCGCACTGGCGGTTTGCTGAATTTTGCCTATTTTGTTCTGCAAAGCCCAAACCCGTTGGTTTGTAGACACTATTTCGTTCTCAAGCTCCTGAAATAAGGAGCAGGCGTGTTTGGACAGGTCGGAGAGCTGCCGCAGGGTCCGGGATAGAGCCACATTGGTGATGGAGCACAGATCCTCGAACAGTAACCCTTCATCATTAGGGATGGGATGTCTAACCAGCAGCTGGGGCTCAACGATCCGTTTGGCAAAAGGCATTTTTCAGTAGGTAAATGAAAATCCCCCATAAATAAATCAAACAACTAATCCAACAGAAGATTCTGGTGCGTGTCAAGCAAAAATCCACGAATCCTCCGCGCAACCCGCCATCGCTTCAGTTCTCCCGTTAGAGGAGATCACACGGGGATGGAGGTTTCTAAGTGAATATCTCTGCTCCTCCTATGGTCCTGGATGCCTTTTGGTAGGCTACTGGGTATTTTCAGGGCTTTGAGGCTGAGGTTGGATAGAGAGAGGCTTTGTAAAAACATGGACTGGTCTACTTACGCTAGGAGCGGAGAGAAATTACGCATCCTACTATGACGAAGGCGTACCTGTTGAATATTAATCGGAACACGAAGACGTCGCTTCGTAAACGTCCAATGAGATGTTCCATTAATATTTATAAGACAGACCTTACGCGTAGTAGGCTTTTAAAAATGGATACTATAATCTACACAGGCCTAACACACGTATTCTAGGTGTTTCTGACACATAATACAGTTTGTTCATCACTCGAACGCCTCGATAAAACCAGAAATCACTATTGGCGCAGAAATCACTCCTTTAGACACTTAGATTAACCACGGTTTTAGTGTAGTAAAAAAGTGGTTACCATGAGTTTTTGCGTCTTAATTACAATTTATCGAACTACCGTACACAAATGGGTTACCATATGGTTAGTGAAGCAAAATGGTTAATTTGTCATTACTACGTATTTTATTGTATATAGTTGCTTAATTTTATTTGTAGTACAACCATAGTTAACTTGTCAGGGTGTTGTATTTAAACTTGTACAGTCACCTCAAGACGTGGTGGTCATGGGGATTTAAACAATATTAACTGGTTAACCTAGAGATACTCACCCTGGGATAATGGTCTCCCCTATAGGCTGTTCACGTGTATATCTTTTCAATCTGCTGAAATGAAAAAGTTCATTCACAATACATTAACGCTCCATTGTAATTGCCACAAAGGTGACAACGTAATGTGTCTGTTCCGTTTGGGAACCGCAAGGTTTGCAGAGTTACGTCAGTGCAGAGGTTTTCCGGTTAACTTTATCCACTCTTTTGTCCAGGACTTACAGATGCTTAGGACCAGACAACACCGTTCAAAAGCACACGCTGACCTGAACTGTTAATAAAACGTCGTGGACAGATCTGAGACCTGAACGCAGATGTTAGGGAGCACCAAATAACGTGCTCCCTATTTTAAATGAAAAGGCTAATGAATAAAACACATCTACCATCATACGAGCGATTCCATATACATGTGGATGTGTGTAGAGCAGCCTCTTGTGGTGAAATCAGGAATCAGCAGCTGAAGTTTCAAACATTTAAAGCGACATCACCTCCTGGTGGTCATAACACGCAACTAGCTTTGGATGGCGAGCATTGTTCATTTGTTTAGGTAGGAGCTGAGAGCATTGCATGTTTGAATCCACAAGGGGTTCCCATAGTATAACTATGTTTCCGAATGTAACGCAATATGGAAGTGAAATTTGACAACAAGCCCCATCACAACAGGGGTACACTGTAACAATGACGACTTAAAAGAATAGTTAACCCAAATGAAAATATACTCAATCAATCGAAATATTACTATATCGTTTACTCAAATCTTTTTGAATTTCTTTCTTCAGTTGAAAACAAAGGACGTTTTTCCAGCCAACTATTGGAAAACAGCCATACACTCTCACATTCACACAAACACTTAACAATTGGGTAAATTGTTACCCAATTCACCTATAGCGCGTGTGTTTGGACTGTGGGGGAACCAGAGCACATAGAGGGAACATACACCAACAAAGGAAGAACATGCAAATTCCACACAGAATGCCAACTGGCCCAGCCGGGACTGAAACAAGCAACCTTCTTGCTGTGAGGTGACAGTACTGACCACTGAGCCACTGTTTTGCCCTGTTTTTTCAAACGTTCTTCAGAATATCTTGTTTTGTGAAGAAAAAAAAATCCATACAAGTTTAGAACCACTTGAGTGTTAATAAATTGTGATGAATTGTGAATTTTTACGTGAACAATCCCTTTAAACTGTTTTTCTGACTTTAGCTAAAAAGACATACAAGACATTCAAATATTTTCTCAATAAATTAATAAAAAAAACATTTTTTTTACATTTTACAATTTATTATTATTATTTTTTTTTACATTTTAGGCTCAAAATTCTGGTGTGAATTTCACAACAGTCCATGGAATTAATACAGGTACAATTTAAAATAGCCCACTATGTTCTTCAGCTCACTATCACTCAGTATTATTTAATATTTTAAAGGTGTAATTTAGCTCTGAAACCCTCTGAGTCATAGGCTTATCTAGATAAAGATCTACTTCAGCCTTCACAGTCACTGTTATTTATGCTTTTATAGGTCTAGATTATGTTTGCACGATGGACTCGCTCCTCCAAGTAAAAAGCACAGGTGGTCTCTTTACAAAAAATCATTTTAATATGTTTTCCTTGTTTCCATGTGTGCTTTCAGTAGCCATTACAACTTGTTTACCTACTATAAACCTGCTTAAACTGTTTATGGATCTTCTAAAAGTGGTCAATGCTTCACTTCTTTCAGGGATTTTTCCAAACTCACTTAAAACTGCAGTAGTTAAACCCCTCTTGAAAAAGAGCAACCTGCATAACACTCTACTGAGCAACTACAGGCCAATCTCAAATCTCCCTTTCATTGGCAAAATTATTGAAAAAGTTGTTTTAACCAGATTAATAAGTTTTTAAACTTGAAGGGGTGTTTAGACAATTTTCAATCTGGTTTCAGAGCACATTACAGTACAGAGAGCGCCCTTATAAAGATAATCAATGATATGCGCCTAAATACAGATTCAGTAAACTAACAGTGCTGGTATTGCCCGATACCCTCTGCCAATGCATTGATGAAATTAACAATTGGATGTGCCAAAACTTTCTTCAGTTAAATAAAGAGAAACCTGAAGTCATTGGATTTGGGAACAGAGATGAGGTTCTCAAGGTGAATGCGTACCTTGGCTCTAAGGGTCATACAACAAAAAATAGGGTCAAGAATCTTGGTGTGACTCGAGTCAGATCTCAGTTTCAACAGTCATGTCAAAGCAGTAACTAAATCAGCTTACTATCATCTCAAAAACATTGCAAGAATTAGATGCTTTGTTTCCAGTGAGGACTTAGAGAAACTTGTTAATGCTTTTATCAGCAGCAGGGTGGATTACTGTAACGGCCTCCTCACTGGCCTTCCCAAAAGGACAGTCAGACAGTTGCAGCTCATTCAGAACGCTGCGGCCAGGATTCTGACCAGAACCAGGAAATTAGAGCACATCACACCTGTCCTCAGGTCTTTACACTGGCTCCCAGTTACATTGAGAATAGATTTTAAAGTATTACTACTTGTCTACAAATCACTAAATGGCCTAGGACCTCAATACATTACAGATATGCTCACTGAATACAAACCTAACAGATCACTCAGATCTTTAGGATCATATAAACTAGAAATTCCAAGAGTTCAGTCAAAGCAGGGTGAATCTTTCAGGGTGTCTTTCTTTTCTTTTTCATTCTTTTAGAACTTGTTTTAACACATTTTAATCTGTTTTTTATTATTTTACTTTAATTTTATTTCTGTTTATGTAAAGCACTTTGAATTGCCACTGTGTATGAAATGTGCTATATAAATAAACTTGCCTTGCCTTATAAAACTCACATTTGTTTCAAATAAATTGTAATCATTTTAATGTTTTGCTTTTAACAGTAAATATGATTGTTTGTATCAAAATATAATTTCTACTCACTTGCAATGATCACACAATGAAAGTTTCATTCATCCAAAACCTTTTTATAAATATGCTCATATAAGCAGAAAATATGTTGCGCAACGTCCATCAAGACTCGTTCCTGCAATCATCCCATCTGCATTCAAACAGATTGTGCGCCATTAGGGTTATAACACTGGCCAAAGGGCAAAGCAAATGAGCTGTCTTCAATAAAAAGCGTGCATGGGGAAAACAACAGAGTCAGTGTCGGTGGGACAAGGCTGTGGTCATGTGTGCTCGCTGGCTCCTGCTTTTGGCCTTGGCCTCTGTGGCCTCCTGTCAGACTGTGGAGGACAAAGCCAGGGAATTCCTCAACAAATTTGATGAAGGGGCATCCGACATCATGTACCAGTACACCCTTGCATCTTGGGCCTACAACACAGATATCTCTCAGGAAAATGCAGATAAAGAGGTAAGAGTGGAAAAGTAGAAGAGGGATGTTGAGCATCACTACTATACCCTACTATCTACTGAAATCTGAAAATATCTATTTTGAAGGTGAAATAATATTTGAACTAAGAGGACAATAGAAATATGGTTTTCTTTCAGTCTTTCAGCTACTGAAAATGTAATTTAGAAGAAAATAACTGAATATGGGTGTATAAAAGATACATTGGGCAACTTTTTCTGTCTCCCGCAGACAATTTTTAAGATGTTAATCTAAAAAAAAATAAAAAATAATAATATATATATTATAAAATACTAATTGAATAGCATCAGAATATTAACAGAATACATGTTAACAGTAAGTTTAGCACTTATCTCAAGCTGGCCTGTTCAACTTCCAAAAGGATTAAGTAATTTTCAGGCAAGTATCAGCAGTAACTGGATATTGATGTTTATTACAAGTCAAACAAATCTGTTTTTAATTGTACATATGAAATATCCGTCAACTATATTATAAAAAATGAATAAAAAATCATACATTGACATGGGTGTTCATGACACGTTGAACATATTTTAACATACAACTACTGAATTCACTAAAAACAGCAGTACACTAAAACTTTTGCTGCTTGTTCAAACTGCATTTAAAATGAGTTGAAACAACACAATTCTTGAGTTTTTTGGGGACAGCTTAATAGTTTTATGTTTAATCCACTTAAATCTGTAAAAAAAAAAAAAAAAACACTAAGGATTTTTAATGACCCAGTAATTTAATGGGGAATTTGCTGTTGTGAATAGTATCTCTTTGCAATAAAAACCTAAATGTAAAAAAATAAGGTCTTATTGAAATGTATTGCTGGTGTCTGGATGGATGTTGGCCTAACTGAGTAGCTTTTACTTGGACAAAGCCAAATTAAGACCTGTTTAAATGATTTAAGACCTACAGCACCAACATTTCTGTGAATTTAAGACTTTTTAAGTTTTTAAAATTTTGTTTTTGAAATTTAAGACATTTTAAGACTTTTTTAGACCCCGCGGACACCCTGAATACATCATCCGAAAGCTGAATAAATAATCTTTTCGCTGTTGTATGGTTTGTTAGGAAGGGACAATAATTGCAGAGATAATCTGATCATTCAAAAATCTAAATACGAAGAAAATTGCCTTTAAAGTTGTTCAAATGAAGTACTTAGCAAAGCATATTACTCTTTTGATATATTGACAGAAAGAAATTTTCAAAATTTTTTAGTAAAATGTAATCTTCGCTTCATATTCTTAGGATTTTTTGCTTAAAAGAAAACCATTTCATACAATGTATTTTTGACTGTTTCAGTATTTGGTGAAAAAAATGAGAACAACATCACTGGTAACAGGAAATTGGAGTTCATTACAAGGCAAACAACTGTAACTAATTATCTTATGCAAAAGTTTTAACCAACTCAGCTATTGAAACCAAAAATATCTAATGTTTATTGAAATTACTGATAGAATACCACCAATAGTCCCTGTACAACTAGGAGTCATAGGTTCTTTTCAACTCTCCTTTCAGGCTGAAACATATGCAATCTGGAGCGAGTACTACAATAAGATGTCTGAAGAGTCTAATGCCTACCCCATAGACCAAATATCTGATCCCATCATTAAAATGCAGCTCCAGAAGCTTCAAGATAAAGGATCAGGGGCACTTTCACCTGACAAAGCTAGCGAAGTAAGTATGACATTGCTATTTCACGTGTAGTGTTTCACTTCCCCTGTGGTAATATGACAAACATATAGAAACTAAAATGGTCTGAATGGCTTGTGTATCACAGCTAAGGAATATCATGTCAGAGATGAGCACTATTTACAACACCGCAACTGTGTGCAAAATAGACGACCCCACCGATTGTCAGACTTTGGAGCCAGGTAATATCAACTGTGCATACCATTCTAATGATAAAGCAAAATCTCAGGATCATAAATAGACGGCTTGTTTAATAATAAAAAAGTCTGTGGGAGAGGTTTCTGTTATCTGCTTTACTTATTCACGTGTTAAAAAAAGAAGAAAACAATAGGGAACCATCAGTTTTCATTCTCAGGTTCATTGTTGAAAGTGGCGAGACGTAAAGAAAAGAGGATATGAAATATGAAACATAATATGAAGCAAAGGTAAAAAGAGCCAGAAAGGTTTCGTGTTACAAAATATGTTAACATTCAACATTAAACCAGCAGAATCAAACACTGAAGAAAGATTCAAAGATTTTAAAGAATCAGAAGTTGTATATTCATTCATTTATTTAACATTTTGGCTCGTTAGATTATTTTTCAGGTCTCAGTTAAATCTAAAAAGCCCACTTTACTACTTATAACCCATATAATTTACATATGTTTCTACTTTAAATACAGTAGATCTGAGGGAACCAAGTTAAATAGGTAAATATTTTTAACCAGTTTTAATATTAATTATTTTTTGTATGTGTAAATGTCATGGTATCCACAAAAGGGTCAAGCAGCTTTAGTGATTTTAACATTGAGCAAGAATTGTTTCAAACCCAATCAGCTTACTAGAATAATTCCTATATGGTCATGTGGCTTATATACTCATTCATCCATTTTCCATCGGCTTAGTCCCTGATTATCAGGGGTCGCCACAACAGAATGAACCACCAACTATTCTGGCATGTTTTACACAGCGGATGCTGCAACCCAATAATAGGAAACACCCAAACACTCTTGTATTCACACACACACACACACACACACACACTCAAACACTACAGCCAATTTAGTGGAATTCTATTCACCTACACTGCATGTCTTTGGACTGTGGGGAAAACTGAAGCACCGGGCACAGGAAGAACATGTAAATTCTACACAGAAATGCCAACTGGCCCGGACCAACAACTTTCTTGCTTTTTTGTATATTCTTTTCTTTATTTTTGACCATAATAATATTTTAAGAAAATCGTTAAATTCATACTGACCCCTACATTTTGATCATGGTCTACCCATGCTTTAAACATATGATTTTATTGGGATATTGATACTAAGTCTCACTGCAAGCATTGTGAAGCAGTGGCTTGATTCCTACACAAAGAGAAAATTCCCAGTCAAATGTGGCCCGACTAAAATGCATTTTTCATTGACTAGGCCTAGAGAGTATCATGGCAGAGAGCAGAGACTATGACGAGCGTCTGCATGTATGGGAGGGCTGGAGAGTGGCTACAGGGATGAAGATGAGACCCTTGTATGAGAAATACGTCGACCTGAAGAATGAAGCTGCCAAACTCAACAGTACAGGCTCTTTATCAACTTTATTACATAGTGTTTTAATAACCAGAAGTGATAATGTTGTTTTACGCCATTCGTTTTATTGACAGCTGATGGCAAAGTTTAAAACTGCTCACTTATTATTATTATTATTATTAATATATATTTCTTTTAAATTATAGACTTCGAAGACCATGGAGATTATTGGAGGGGAGATTATGAAACCATTGATGAACCCAAATACAGTTACTCCCGAGACCAAGTTATGGAAGACGCAAGGCGCATTTACAAGGAGGTTGGCCAAAGAAGTCAATTTAAAGACATTTATGCTTGGTTTCTGATTCTGAAAATGCATTTTTAATATGATTTTCCAGATCTTACCACTGTACAAAGAGCTTCATGCTTACGTGAGAGCAAAGTTGCAAGACGTCTATCCTGGTCACATCGGCTCTGATGCCTGCCTTCCAGCACACTTACTTGGTAATGTTATCAAATGGGTAGTTCATCTTGATGCACGTGGCTTTTTTGCTTCAGTAGAACATTATAGAAAGTTTTTAGCTAAAACTGTGGTCCTTATGCTGAGTTCAGACATCACGATTTTTAAAGTAGTTACAGTAGTCACAAATGTTTTCACACTGCATGACTATCTGGGGTGGCATTATGTCAGTGCTGTGTTTACACTGTAGGATGTATCAGCGACAGGGGGGTTAACATTGCATGACTTTTAAAATATTAAGTATCGTCCACAACATCGTCTCGGTCCACAAACTACATCTCACAACCAAACACACGCAAGATGTGACATGAAAACAATGCAAGGTCACATTGTGTATCTTTTGTTATTAACTACATAATAAGAAAGAAGCCTTTAATGGGATAGAATTTTTTTTTATTTTGCTTACCTGACTTGTGAAGGAAATTAGCAATTTCTCTCAAACTTATTTCTATTTTGACCCAGTTGTGGTATTGCTCAGATGACGAGTTAAACAGGGACGGGTGCTGCTGCCAAATTTCCACTAGTTCTTGCATCCTTTTTTGGGTCCAAATGATCTGCAGATACCCATACTAATGGATGCTGCTCTCTCATTGGCTGTAGGTAATCACCGATGTTATTTTCATTCAGAACACATTTCACATGGCAGCAATGGCATGATTTTGAATCGATGACAGCTCCGGATATTAAGCATGCCAAATATCTTACCGATGTTGGAGAATCATCTACGATTCTCTGAGATTGGCTTTGAAAGTTCACACTGTGTGATTGTTACTCACATGAGCAAGCACCGATTTGGCAGTGATTTCAGGCATTTGTCCGCGATTTCTCAAAACCTGTCTGCAAGTCAAATTTGGGGCTAAAATCATGCATTCTGAACTCAGCATTAGTGATTCATAAAATGCAGGTCTACAGCTACCAGCACTTTGAGAGTAAAAAAAAAACCAGACTAAACCAAATTAATACCCATGGCTCCTAATGATAAAGTCAGTTCTTATGACGTGAGCAGATTGATCTGTGCAAAAAACAGAAGTTTGCATCCATGTTGTCAAGCACCAGGAATGTCGCTTTTCAGACTTTTGGGAACGTGTTAAGAATTGTTTGGCAAGGCTGTGGATTAAAAATAATAATGTTGTAAATAATGTTGTTTTTGGCACAGACCAATTTAAATTGACCAATTTCAATTTATAAGATCTCAATGTATCATCAGGAATCACAAGTATTAATTTTGCTTTGCCTGTATATGTTTTTCTGACTTTCAAAGTGCCGGTAACCACTGACTTCACTTTTATGAATCATTATGGATAAGGCACCATGGATTTAGGTAAAAAAGTTATAGATTCTGCTACAGATAAAAAGTCAACTGCATCTTGGATGGCCTAAGGGAGAGTAAATAAAAGCAAGTTTTACATTTTGGGTGAAGTACTATACACCTTTAAGTGATTTGTATTGCCCAAACAGTGATATTAAATCACAAATGTAAGAATAAGTTACAATTTATTTTCAAAAGTGAGGATAATGATCCCATTTTCTGACATTTTACGTTCAGGTGATATGTGGGGACGGTTTTGGACCAACTTGTATCCTCTCATGATCCCATATCCAGACAGGCCTGATATTGATGTGAGCTCCGCAATGGTTGAGCAGGTAGGATATGTGACCATTTTCCTTACTATTGAGTGTTGAGAATCGTTTTTATTACAGAGGATTTATCTTTATCTATGCATGTTTAACTGCCCAGGCTAAAGGTCTGTTCATGTTTTATCGGATCAAAGATTACATGTAATCTGTAGTGTGATATTAATCATTTAGTTCCTTTACCTGAAGCAATAAAATATTCCCAAAGATTGTGAAGCTGTAAATTGTCCTAATGTGGTTTTTAGTTTTATTTTTTATTTTATTTCAGGGCTGGGATGAAATCCGCCTGTTTAAAGAGGCAGAAAAATTCTTCATGTCCGTAAACATGCCTGCAATGTTTGACAACTTCTGGAAAAACTCAATGTTTATTAAACCTGAAGGAAGAGATGTGGTTTGCCATCCTACCGCATGGGATATGGGAAACAGAAAGGACTTCAGGTGGGGCTGATATGCTGTGGTACATTCGGTCAAAATGCACGGTAATGATTAACTGGTAGATATGATACCATTTTAAAGAAATTCATTCAGGATGACAGAAAAAACATTACATTTTTGCTGATGTCATTTTTCACTTAACTCATCAAGACATTTATTTGATAAAAGAAAACATTATTATTAGTAGTAAAAATTATTATATAATTATAGTTTATCTCTCCTAAAACAGTAAATAATGAAACCGACATATTTTTACAAAGCAAGTTATTAGAAAACTGAAAAGTTTTTAAACAAAAAAGTCATTTTACTTTCATAAATGTTTCCTTTCTGATAAAAAGGCTGTAGTTTTCATTTTTTTATTTCGAATGTCTAATAGCATAGGCAATTTTGCAAAAAGCACTTCTGACACCTAAGGGCAGCCCATACACCATTCAACCCAATGTTGGGTTTGTAATTTGGTTAAAGGTCCAATTTAAGTAATCTTGCTAGTACAGATCCAAAATGATTTTGTGCTCAAGAAGCATTTTATATTATTATCACTATTAAAAAAATATATGTAAACATCTTTGAAAAACAGAACAGTTTAATCTGATTTTAATCCTTTGTACTAATTAGCAATCGTTATAATGACCCTTATCATTTTAACAGAATCAAAATGTGCACTAAAGTGAACATGGATGATTTCTTAACTGTCCACCATGAGATGGGGCACAACCAGTACCAAATGGCTTACCGAAACCACCCATACCTGCTGAGAGATGGTGCCAACGAGGGTTTCCATGAGGCTGTTGGAGAGATCATGTCGCTTTCTGCTGCCACTCCATCTCACCTGCAGTCACTGGGGCTTCTGCCTTCCGACTTCAAGCAGGATTATGGTAAATTGCACACAGACTTAAGATTCTGACTCCATCTAAGTAACAGAAACTGATTTTAAACTTCTTTTTTTGTATTGCACAGAGACAGATATTAACTTCCTGTTGAAGCAGGCTCTCACCATAGTGGGCACTCTGCCCTTCACCTACATGCTGGAGGAATGGAGGTGGCAGGTTTTCAAAGAGCAAATGCCCAAAAATGAATGGATGCACCAGTGGTGGCAGTTGAAGTGAGTGACTGAAAACAAACATTAAAATCCTCATAATCCACACATTCAGATCTCTTATTCATTTGCACATTGGCTCTATGGATCATGGTAATATTGTTTGTTACCACAGGAGAGAACTAGTTGGAGTGGCTGAGGCTGTTCCCAGAGATGAGACGTACTGTGACCCTCCTGCACTTTTCCACGTTTCTGGAGATTACTCTTTCATCAGGTAACGTAATGTGGTGTGGCGTTTATATCGCATTCGATTAAACAAAGCACTGCGTGTGCCTTTTGTCCTTAATTAAAAAGTCATAACGCTTCCCGGCGTCAGTAATGTTACTAAAGGCGGACATGAGGTAACAGGAAACACCTTTGTATTAAATTGTCCTCTTGAGCTACACAAACAAACAACCGGACTAGTCAGATATACGAATTTATGAGTCAGTTACCCTTAACGAATAAAAAAATACGTTTTTCCGAAATTTACAAATTCTGGCGGAATTGGCGTGAAACACCGCGACCAGCATGATTCCCGAAACAAATGACTCTTTCGAGTGGATCGGTTCCTGTATTGAATCACCTCAAAATCACAGTTGTGAGTCGGTTGTTCGGTTATAAAGATTCACAAAATGACTCTTTTGGGCCTGCTTTTTCTACTAGTCAGTGGATTAAAAGTAGGTGACCATATGAAAATCTGGATATAACTAGGAAATACTGAATAAAAAGAGTTGGAAATGGCATACAGTAAACCTCAAACATAATTTTATAAATATTTTTTAAATGATTGGAAAACCATATAATGTTTATAATGACAGTCTTGTTTAATTGACAGCTGAAAGAAAATATTTATTGTATTTAAACAGAACCCATTATAGATACAAACAATAGATAAAAACAATATCAATTCTATATATATCATTAATTCTTTAGGTAGGTACTTATTTACCTTTTCAATACAGTTTTACATGCTCCTTTCTAAATTGTAAAACCATAATTTCCTTTTTAAAGCAGGCTGGTTCATGTTACGAAGGTAAATGAGTTTAGATATAAATGCAATTTATTAAAAAGGATTGAATACCAGCAATCACAACAACAGATAATCTAAAGTGTAATCCTAAAAACAGGCAAAGAGAAGACAGGCTGGAAAGAATAAAAAAAAAACGATAAACAGTCCAAGGGTCAAATAAATAAGGAAACACTTTGTAATAAATGCAACAGATAGACAAGATTAAGTGTATGAGTGCTGCTTAAATAGTCTAAGTAATCAGTGATAATTTCCTTCAGCTGTGAGTAATCAGAGTGAACTTGAACTGGGAGTGTGGATGGAGAGTAAGATGGGATGTAGTCTGGGAGAATGATAACAGTTAATGGGAAGAGTGCTCTACAGTGGCCCATTAGGCCAATCCCATTGGTGATCATGAGAGTTTAATTGACAAAATTATCTGAAAGAGGTGTTTTTTCATTATTAAACTAATACAGATCATACATGCAACAGAATTGTATATATAATTTAAACCGTGAGCTATATAGACATATAATTAACCATATCTTGTTTCTCTAATAGGTACTTTACTAGAACCATATATCAGTTCCAGTTTCAAGAGGCATTATGTAAGGCAGCTGGCCACACCGGTCCCCTTTACAAATGTGACATTACGAACTCAACCAAAGCTGGTGACAAACTCAGGTATGGCTTCATTTCTTTGATATTGTTTATTGATATACTTTTTTCTAATAACTCCCTTAGAGACCTGACTTGTATAAGACTGGGATGACCTGTACATTCCTGTATGAGACCTGTATGGGATAAACAGAATAGCTAATAACTATTTTGATATTGATATTTTAGGCATATGCTTGAGTTAGGCCGATCCATGTCTTGGACTCGTGCTTTGGAAGAAGTTGCAGGAACCACAAAAATGGACTCGCAGCCACTACTACAATACTTCAGTACTCTCATGGAGTGGTTGAAGGAGGAGAATCAGAAGAACAACAGAGTTCCTGGCTGGAACGTCAATGTTAACCCTGGTTAGTTTTTTATTTGAATATACAGAACATTACTTTTCTGAACGTTTTCTCCTAGTTGCTATAAGCAACAAAAAGCTGCCTGCTCTATGTATGGGGTGTACTTATTTTTTCACATAAGACGGTTCTGTTGACTCTGATTATATTCAGCTATTGATTAAAATATACATCATTACAGTTAATATGTACTTCACAGTATGTTGGAAAATGACAGCATGTTTGTTCTCAAGGTATGCTTACAACATCTTTTATAAATGATGCAGACATTTCTGAAAATGCCTTCAAAGTCAGAATAAGCCTCAAATCTGCCCTGGGAAATGAAGCAGTAAGTCTTTTAAAAACATTTTACAAACATAATTAGTTACCTATTAAAATGCAAATGATTAATGAATATATATGTAAATGATTTTTATCTTCAGTACACCTGGAACCCAAATGACATATATCTCTTTAAGTCCACTATGGCCTTTGCCATGCGCCAGTACTACTTGAAAGAAAAGAAAACAGATGTAAATTTCACGTAAGTATTAGCACATCTGTTTCTTTTCCTTCGTTAACTGCTCATTTCATATTGATAGTATCATTATTACATTAACATATTTGTTGTATGCAGGCCAGAGAATGTCCACACGTACAATGAAACCGCCAGAATATCCTTTAAATTTGTTGTGATGGATCCAGCCAAACCAGACACAGTTATTCCGAAGGCAGATGTAGAGGGTGCTATCTGGTATTAAATATTTTGTATGAATATTTGTTGCCATGACATATTTGTGCAACTGTTCTGACAACAGAGTTTCCCATATTAAACCTTCACAGGCAGGAGAGAGACCGCATCAACGGTGCATTTCTACTAAGTGATGAAACACTGGAATTTGTTGGTCTGATGGCAACATTAGCACCACCAAAAGAGGAAAAAATCACAGTTTGGCTGGTGGTGTTCGGGGTAGTAATGGGAGTGACTGTCCTTGCGGGGATCTACCTCATTACCACAGGGATATTAAACAGGAAGAAGTAAGTACTGCAGGGGAAGCCCCTCAAAAATTAGTCAGTCAGCGAAATTGGTTTACAACCAGTTAATCATCAGCAGTGATGCAATTCTTATGTGTGTTTGTTGAAATTAACTGCATCATCAAAACAGTCACATGACTATATTGGGAGAATAATGGTCTTAATAAACAGGTCCTAATTTTACTTCATCCAAGTAAGACTCAATCAGACCAACATCCATGCAATGAGCAACAATACAAACACCTTTTTTAATATATAAATAAATAAATATATATTTATATATAATGTTTAAGCACGCCTGGCTGATCATCTGTAATCAGCAATAATCCAATCAGAGCGATCCAAGCTTACTATAAACAGACCATTTTTTCCCTACTGCTCAAACCTTCGTCTTGGAAGAATCCCCTCTTCCACCCCATCTCCTCCTTTTTTTCTCCCTTTTCTAAGAGGGAGCTTTCGAGACCCATCTGATCTCGGATCCCCTTATATGCTTATTGACTAGGCGGGAGCCTTGGGCTCAAATATCTCGGCTCGGCTCAGGGTTCGTTCCCGGGACAGCATGCCAAACCTGCTATAAACGCTAAGCATATCTAAGTGTGAACTCTTGAATTAGAAAAAGAAAATGGAAACCAATTACACAATTCATCATGATAATACCAGGCCATTAGAAAAAGTCTTTAACCCTGTATAAGTCTAAAATTTCATTCTTAATGTTCTTAAAAGGGTCTTAAAAACTTTGACTTGAGAAAATCTGCAGAAACCCTAATATATAGATATATAAATCATATATATATATATATATA
>CAIGQQ010020246.1:6777338-6814873 GCA_903798035.1 Danio albolineatus
CGGATTAATAAAGGGACTAAGCCGAAAAGAAAATGAATGAATGAATGAGGTATAATTACAGTTTGAACCCAAAAATGACAGATGAAGAAGAGCTGGAGTCTGAGATTCAATCAAAAAGAAAGCTCACCGAAGATAGTTTGCAGTCTCAACAGTAGAAGCCAGCTTCAGCACTCACAATGAGTTTGTAGGCCACTCTGCTTGCAATCATACAACAACATCTATACACTTACATAACGTCGTTATCTTTGTCATACATATAGGTGTCTAAACCAGATTGGTTAAAACACAGATAGACTAGAAAGATAGAAATTTCCAAGTGTGTACAATATCTCAAGCATATAAATATCAGACAGCCACTTCAGAGCTGACCCCAGACCTGTGAAATGCTCCAAAAAGGAATAAAACCTAAGGAGAACAGAGGATCCTGGAGAGACAAATCAGTTGGCATACAGAAAAAGCAATCACATGTGCTCTAGTTTTACTCAGAAGTGGAATGACACTAAGGTCATCATATACTCTAGGCTCTTAAACATCCAACTGTCTTTTTTTAATCATAAAGACATAAGAAATTATATGAGTTACTCAATCCTGGAGCAGACATCCATGCCATCAACATAACATGATGTGCAGGGAAAGTCACATTTTGACTCTAATTGATGCAAGGACTTTAGTGTCAGCATACTAAGGATCAACGGCTGTAAAATTTATTTATTTAATTTTACTTTATAATAAAATATATGAAAGTTCTGTGTAACATATATTCCAAGTTACTACAGAATATCACTGTGTACAGGCAGATATTCAGGCAAATATTCATTCATTTTCTTTTCAGTTTAGTCCCTTTAATAATCTGGGGTCGCCACAGCGGAACGAACCGCCAACTTATCCAGCATATGTTTTACACATCGGATGCCCTTCCAGCTGCAACCCATCTATGCGAAACATCCAGACACACTCATTCACACACATACACTACGGACAATTTAGCCTACTCAATTCACCTGTACCACGTCTTTGGACTTGTGGGGGAAACAAGAGCAGCCGGAGGAAACCCACGCAACCACGAGGAGAACATGCAAACTCCACACAGAAATGCCAACTGACCTAGACAGGGCTTTAACCAGCGACCTTCTTGCTTTGAGGCAAACGTACTACCCACTACGCCACCATGGCGCCACTACAGAATTTCAGTGATCAAAAACAAATGTGTATATACAGGCAAATATTCATTCATTCTTTTTCTTTTCAATTTAGTCCCTTTATTCATTTGGGGTCGCCACAGTGGAATGAACCACCAATTTATCCAGCATATGTTTTACACAGCTGATGCCCTTCCAGCTGCAACCCATCTCTGGGAAACATCCATACACACTCATTCACACTCATACGCTACGGACAATTTAGCTTACCCAATTCACCTATATCACATATCTCTGGACTTGTGGGGGAAACCGGAGCACCAAAACCACGCAACCACGGGGAGAACATGCAAACTCCACACAGAAATGCCAAATGACCCAGCCAGGGCTTTAACCAGCAACCTTCTTGCTGTGAGGCGAACGTGCTACCCACTACGCCATCTTTGGATAAAAGCATTGGTTAAGAAGTGACTACAGAAACATCACACTATAAAGTATGACCACAACTCCCAATGGAACATATCGTGGGATGAACAGTTTTACTTAAACACTGAACTTTTTTTCCAAACTTTGTTTTTATTGAAATGTTATCAGGGATGCTATCCCGACATACAAAAATGGATACATTTGATACATGTAGCAAAAGCAATCCTTGAAGTTCTTAGAAGCCTTCAGTTTATACCAGGGATCACCAATCTTGGTCCTGGAGGTCCGGTGTCCTGCAGGGTTTAGCTCCAACTTGCCTCAACACACCTGCCTGGATGTTTTAATTATACCTAGTGAGAGCTTGATTAGCTTGTTCAGGTGTGTTTGATTTGGGTTGGAGCTAAAATCTGCAGGACACCGGACCTCCAGGAACAAGTTTGGTGATCCCTGGTTTATACAGACGGATGTGAACAAATATGATACAATATTAATTGAACACTGTATGTTTTCAGTACTATAAAAACCATCACCAATGTTTCCGTACAAACAGTAACTATCACTGTAAAAAAATCCAACTTAAAAAGTTAGGTGGACATATTTTTGAGCTCAGAGTTGAATTTACTCTTAAAAATGATTCAACTGCATGTTTGGAACTGTCTGCTCAATGAAAGTAAAAAAATAAGTTGAGGAGACTTTAAATTTTGATTTCTTCATATCTTCAAAAAATAAGAAGTTGAGTTAACTTAAAATTTTAAAACAACCGGCTGCAAAGAAATTTGGAGTTTATTAAGCTTCAGTGTTTGAAGTTGGGCCAAATTATTCTGTAAAGTATACTTGGCTTAAACCAGCCTTTTTAGTCAACTTAAAAAATAAATTTGACACAACTTCAACCACTGAAACTTAATAAACTCAAAATTTCTTTGCAGCCGGTTGCTTTAAAATTTTAAGTTAACTCAACTTTTTATTTATTACAGTGAAGAAATACCATAAAATACGCATGCTGATTTAAAAGTATCTATTTAAAAGCTGAATATAAAAAAATATTTTTCAAAAATGACACTCATAAACACAACTGCAACGAGGTTAAATAAAACAAAGAAAACTTCGGTAAATAGTATGATTCATATCTACACAATACTGCAATGGCAGTAAAACACTCTTTGGAAAAGGCTGAATTATTTTAGACAACCTTGAATTGAAATAAGGTCAAATTTTCTGAATAGTCTTCAACAAATCTCAATGTGACCAATATGCCTGTCGATTAGTCGCCAATCCAAAGAATTTATTTAGACTTTTAATGAAGCACTAAGCTTTTTAATGTGTCAGTAATGTCAGCTTATTTTGTCTGTATTATTGAAATGGTACGTTAACTAGAGAATAGCTCATAAAGAAAATATCATAACTCTTAATGCAAGACATATTTCTACTGCACAAAAGCATTCCATCATCGTGACATTTTTAACGAATCGCTTTCTCACTCTCAATTATGATAAAAAAGGTGTCGAGTGATTTATCTTGCTTATCCTCTCTGAGCATGTTCACATCCACACCATTGTTGGCAACATTTTTGGTGCAGATAAACCATCCTCTGTGGAGCGCCGACTCAAAACGCTGAAAACGGTTTGGTCCAGAAGACTCGTAGAACACGAGTGACAATTTCTTTGTGTCCCCAGCGCAGATCTTTTTCAGCTCATTCTTACTGTAAGACTGAAAAACAGCACAAATTCGATGTTTAACGGAAGTCAGTACATGCTTATGGTATCTTGGAGGTATTGTTATTTTAAATTCATTCAAACATCTCAGGCATCAGGAAAATCTCATAATAAAAATAAATTACCACCATACTATTTAAAACAAAGTTGCATGTAAAAACCGGAAAAACATTTCACAATTAGGCTTAATTAGTTAGTGATAATGTATTTACTAACGTTAACTAATGAACAAGTGATAAACAATACCTGTACATTGTATTATATATTGCATTATTGTACATTAATTGTTGTATTTATTGTATTATTGTATAGTAATCATATTTCAGCATTTACTAATGCATTAACTTCCAAATTCTTGAGAAAATTCCAAATTTACATTAATACACCGTGAGTTAACATGAACTAACAATGAACAACTGTATTTTCATTAGCTTACATTAACTAACATGAACAAATACTGTAATACATGTATTGTTCATTGTTTGATCAAGTTAGAAAAAAATTAGCTGACATTAATACAAACTTATTGTAAAGTGTTACCCACTCATCAATGAAGTTTAACACTTTGTGACTAAACAAAGGCTGCTAAAAACAGAAAAACAGCAAACAGCAAATGCCTTTGTATTTGACGTGCTGCATTAAAACTGGTTGACCAATGAAATTGGTGCTTTTGTTCATGTGTCTTTAGCTGCTGAATTTGCAGTTTTTGCTTGGCTAGACCATTTTGTTCTAAAGCACCGCCCAGGAACTGCAGGTCAAATAGGATTTGATGGTGGTTTCATTTCACTTCATTTGATTTCATTGCAACTTTTTTTCTGCAAACTTTTGACCGCTTGTTTGTGTGCTGTAGTGGAGGAGTTGAAACAGAACTGTAAGCTTACTCGATAAATAAACAAGGAAGAATCGTATTCTTCTGGGCAACAAGCGAGTGACAGAAGTGTAAACTTATTTCTGGTTTTCACTATGTGCTTTTTAATAGCACGAAGTGCTACTTTTAATTTCAGTCACTCTGATAATTACCAGTGAAAACCGTTTGGGTACGAACACAGAAAAATGGGAACTTTAAGCATGAGTGGAAATCATCGTGGTGTGCACAAGCCGTTACATGGATACAGCAATAAATCTTTCATTAGTACAGTTAGTTTACTGCAAAGTAATTCTGCCCAAACCCATTAGATTTTGGAAACTAAAACATTGTAAGGGAAGAGATAAAAGAGTTTTAAGTCCCTTTTGTTAAATTAAAACAAAACCTGGCAAACAAAAACAAAGACGTGAGGTTGAATACATGTTTAGTTTTGAGTGAACTATGCCTTAAGTCCAAAACCTCAAACCACAACCATAATCTTATAATACTTTCTAAACCCTGATATATTCTTCAACATAACAAAACATCAGCAATGAGCAATGACTTACCACAATGGTTAAAATCTTTGTGTCTACACCTTGCTTCGTGGTGCAGCTGAAAAAGTTTTGTGTTCCAGTGAAGTTCAACACAACAGGAACGCCTGGATTGTCTGCTGAGTTGACACGGTATGAGTAGATAGTGATTGGTGCTGGGGGGAAAAAGAAAACAAGAGGCAAATTATTTTAATTTAAAGTAATTGATAAAGAATGAGCACATTGGAACTTAAAAATCAAAGTTGTAAACAACTAACAAGTGTAATTTTGTTTAAATGAAAGATGAGGCAGGCAAAGATAAAGCAGTGTCATGAAAATAGAGGAATTTCAAAATAAATACTTATTGATACTGACCTGACATGGTGCTATTCATACATATTTGGCGATCAGATGGGCTGGCATACATTTCGTTGAATAAACTCTTCAAAAACAAGTTATTCTTTTCATTTTTGAAATGCAAAACCTTTGCAGGACCTGAAAAAATAGAGCGTTCATTTAAATTCTGCATCAGAGTTATTTTGGTATAATTCTTATAGTCAAATGGCGACTAATGCAGCACATTTCTTACAAGAGTCAATCTTAGCTTTCGTAGGCAGGACGACAATTTCATTCAATTGGCAGTTGGTCTTTCCACAGTCATTGCAAGGCTTGTCAGGGTCACAACCTCGAGCTACAACCATATTGAAGCTCGCATCTTCCATGGAGACAATCAGCAGATTTTTGTCACTGAAAAGCTTGTCTTCGATGTCATCGTCGTACTCTGAATCTGATTCCAGTAGCGCATCAGCTTCCAACTCCACATCTCTCACCATCAGAAGGCTGAAACTCAGGACGGTTCGCTCCTTGTTGTCGACACTGAGTTCCTCTGATTCACACATTTCATTTGATTTGTTTTTGGATGGGTGATGTATCGTCTAAAAAGATTTGAAGAAAAGATTGAAGAAAGCAAAGTCACATGAGTTTTATTCCTCGAGTAATTACTCCGAAATAAACTCTCACAATGTAATCTTGGAAATATATTATTTGAAACAACCACACAAGCACATGTGTTTAAAAACATGTTCAGTCACATTTAACCATGTTCAATCAATCAAAGAAAGCTACTGTGTATTAGATTGGGTTAATGTGTTTTTGGATAAACGCCCAACTCACAAGTAAGGGCGATCCTTCAGCCAGAAGATCAGCCAATGACATTGGAGTCAGATCCTCCACATTTGTGTTGTTTATCCTTAGGAGTTTATCTCCCGTGCTGGAAAAAAGGAGACAGGTTAAAGATATGGAAATTTATTAAGAAATAAACAAATAAAGGACAAACATACCTTGTAAACATTCCTTTGTTGTGGTTTAAAAAACCTTTCACTTCATACGAGTGTTTCCCAGCACATTCAGTGTGGAACAGCTTAACACCACCGCAAACCGGACTTCCCTAGAAGAAGTCACACATCAAATGTTTTCAAATGAATACATTTTAAAAATAAGATACTACTATGTCTTTGTATAATGCACTATGAATAATCAGCTACAGATTTAACAAACTGAGCAGCTGCATACCTCCGCTGCCATGATGATCTCGGTGAATATTACGAGGATGTGTGAGTCCGAAATCTGACACACAGCTTTATGAAGTCAAGTCAATGTGAGAATTTGGTAGAAAGAGGAAGCTGCATTTGATGTCATCGAGTGTGAGGGTTGGCTAAAATAGAGAAGTAAAAATCTCTGGGGAAGGACATAAAATCGTAACCCACTAAGCTGTTTTGTCAATTATTATTATAACCGATTTTATTTCTTCTGTTCTGCCAGCAATACGTGTCCCAAACAATGCTGTAACAGAACATTTGTGCATATCAAAGTAAACCAGATGTTTTGTTCCCGAATGAAACTATTTTGAACCGATTGAGCTAATGATTCAATGATCCCCTCATAAAGACAGCAGGCTCTATTTAATTGTTATAAGCACATAGTGTAAAGCCACAGTGCAGGTGCACTTAAAGCATGTCTGAATCTACTTTTATGATTTTAAGAATGGGAAAAACAGTTGGGTCTTCCCTGTTAATGACCCTTGACCTACTTTCTGCGCTATCTGAATTTTACACTCTGAATTTCTGCTTTTGAATTTGATAGTCTGAATTTTGAGAGTGGTACAATGGCTCCATGGTTAGCACTGTTGCCTCACAGCAAGGATGTCACTGGTTCACGTCTTGGCTGGGCCAGTTCTCCCTGTGTTGGTGTGGGTTTCCTCCAGGTGCTCTGGTTTCCCCCACCATTTGAAGACATGCAGTATAGGTGAATTGAATAAGCTAAATTGCAGTGGTGTAAAGTAACGAATTACAAATACTCAAATTACTGTAATAGAGTAGTGTTTCTCAGGATTTGTAATTTACTAAGTAGCTTTAAAAACGTGTACTTTTACTTTCCCTTGAGTACATATTTAGTGCAGTATCGGTACTTTTACTTCACTACTTTCCTTTAACCTGCGGTCACTTCTTTATTTATTCTTGTCTAGGGGCATTGGTAAAATCCGTCCTGTGATTCCTGTCCAATCAAATCGCACATAGAAGGTAAAATCGCATCATGATGATCTACCTAAAAACATGGGCAATTTATAATTGCAGCAAACTGTTTGGAAGTATTAAAAGTCCAAGAAGATGTTCAAAATCTTTACACGCATTGACCCAGAGACTGTGCAAATGCATGACACTGATGACACAACGCTATCCAACATCAGGCTAATGTCAGTGTCCAATGTCCAACCTAAAATCAACCAAAAATCAACGTCTAATGATGTTAAAGCTTGACGTTGTGTGGACATTACCACTATGATGTCCATCAGATGTTAGTGTGTGTATAAATCTATAAACGTCTATAAATGTCAGTATTTGACGGCAATATAACATTGGTTTAAGATGTTGGCTCGTCTTAGAATTTTGGTCACTTTCTAACACAACCTTAAATCAACCAAATATCATTGTCATTTCACGTCATTATTGGACATCAAAATAACGTTGTCCTTACACGCTGGCTGGACATTAAACTTTGGTCACCTGAAATCACAACCTAAATCTAACTTATTATTATTGTCTTATGGCGTGGTGTGAACTAAATGCACTACAGAAAGTTACGTTTACACACATCCACAAATGACGTGTAAATGCATCAGCTATTTACAGTGTAATACTCACTACTCAATACTCTTGAGTACTTTTAAAAGGGCTACTTTTTACTCATATTTTGAGTAATATTTACAACAGATACTTTTACTTTAATTGCACTACATTTTTAGGCAAGTAATGGTACTTTTACTTGAGTATGATTTTTCAGCACTCGTTCCACCACTGCTAAATTGTCAGTAGTGTATATGGGTGTTTCCAACCCAGGCTCAATCTGATTACGTACCCCTATATACATCTCTAGACCCAGGAGCTACGTTTTTTGCAGTTCATCACAATTTCAGATCTCAAATTTCTCTCGCGAGTGCCATTCACGCCTGCTGTTCTCACATAAAATCACCAGAGGCGGTTGTCGACTGACTAACTGACTAACCAACCGACCATTGCCCCCACCCTCTCCCTTCCCTAAACCCAAGCACAGTGTTTGTTTTTGTCTTCTTTTGTCTTCACTGTTCTTTTGTTTTAAAGATAAAATGCCGCCATACGTAGCTCTGGCTACATAATTCTCAATCTCCAGAAATGTACAGTATATAGGGCTACGTTTTCAGAATGAGCCTATGTTGGTTGTTTCCCAATACTGGGTTGCAGCTGGAAGGGCATTCGCTGCATAAAACATTTTACTAGGCCGAAGGAAAATGAATGAATACATAATTGGTCCGAATTTCTTCATCTTGAAAACTTGAAACAGTATTTTACCCACTGGAAATCTGCAGCCTAGAAATTCAGAAGCAAAAATAATTTGTCTTAAATTTCGGGTGTTGAATATTCAAGTTCATTCATTCATTCATTCATTCATTTTCTTTTTGGCTTAGTCCCTTTATTAATCCAGAGTTGCCACAGTGGAATGAATTGCCAATTTATCCAGCATTTGTTTTACGCAGCGGATGCCCTTCCAGCTGCAACCCATCACTGGGAAACATCCAAACATTTTCATTCACACACATACACTCCGGACAATTTAGCTTACCCAATTCGCCTGTACCACATGTCTTTGGACTGTGGGGGAAACCAGAGCACCCGGAGGAACCCCACACGAACACAGGGAGAACATGCAAACTCCACACAGAAATGCCAACTGACCCTGCCGAGGCTCGATCAGCGACCTTCCTGCTGTGAGGCGACAGCATTACCTACTGTGCCACCGTGTTGCCGAATATTCAAGTTAAGAAATTCAAATTCAAATGAAGACATTCAAACTAAAAAATTTTAATGGCATATAATACGCGGTTTTATTAAATTACAATTGTTAATAGTTCAAATTAACACAATTCAAATTCAGATATATTTGGAGTGCCTGGTGCATGGTCTGAAAAGATTGTCCTCATGATTGAAATATGGGTGTAACGTGCATTAAAGTCATCTCCCAATCTTTTTAAAAGCAAGTTGTGGATATAAAAAATCTAATTTATATGCCATACTTTGAAAGCAGAAAACCTAAACGGCTCATAGCGATGAGACATATCTTCTTTTGCAGTTAATGAAAGTGATGTTTGCTGACATTGCTGATGTTAGGGGCAGCTCTGGCCTAATGGTTAGTGAGTTAAACTTGTAACCCAAAGGTTTGATTCCCAGTCCCAACAAAAATTTGAGTGAATGAATCGCACATGTCATGATTTTGCCAAGTATGATGCGATCCTGGATTAACATCTATGTTGACCCTGTAACACCATCTTTGTTTAAAAATGTAATCCATACCTATTCCCTAGCCCAAAACCCAACCATAACCGTAAATTACTCCCAAAATCAGAGGGGAAAAATTGTTTGGTAACAATTACGTAGAACTGCATAAACCTAAAAAATAGCAAGCCTAAACTTAACATAAACGGTAAACATATCCCTTAATTCTGATTGGCTGATTGGAATGTTGTTCCAGGATCAACACAGATGTTAACCCAGGAACATGTCCTACTTGGTGAAATCAAGTTGGCGATGAATCGCACACTGTCCACCTTTGATACGCTAGATACTGCTCTTGGTGTATTGTGTGTTTCTCTGTGTATCCTCTCACTCCTCATTCAAAATGTGTGTGCGCACTTAGATGGGTTAAAACCAGAGGACTAATTTTGATTACATACTTGAAAAGGCTCACTTCACATTTGAATAAATAAGAAAATAATGTCTTAAATGCTCAACTGCACATGCTTACACTCCCAAACCACAATCCTATGTACTTCCTAAAATAATAATATCAACAAAAAAGAGGAACAAATCGGCTGCAAGGGAAGAAGCACTGGATCAGTTTACAGCTGTTGTCAGGTTTGAAGTTTTTTTGTACTTTGTCAATGAAAGCATTCGAATCAATCCACTCACATCCATACAACATGTACTTACAGCAACTGCATAACACATACTATGAAACATAACAATAACTGTAATCATGCTAGTATATCAAAATGTTTAATATAACTAGAGAAGAATATTATCAGTGGAAAAAGTGTTGAAATTTCAGTTTGTTCCACACACATTTGGGTTTGTTCGACACACATTTATACAGAATTTAATTTCTGGGTAATGCCTGACATTTAGATACTGTGGTTTCCCACCAGCACGTAAAAAACATGTTTGCAGTGGTGATAACCACAGTTTTAGAATTTACACACATACACAACCCTATCTTGTCAATTCAGGTTAGAGACTCATAATATCAAAAAACTACTATACAACACAAACATATGTGTTGTAAAGTATTTATACAGAAACTTTATTTTTACAGCCATTTCCTGCTTGTCCCTCCACAAAGCTATATGTGCTTCCTGTCAGATATAATTACACATTACAGAGAACAGGAAACAGTAACTAAACTAAGAATGGTCTGCAGAAGAGCATCTCTGAACAGCAGCAGAAAACACACTCCTGTCTGTTAAAAACAGGAAACTGTGTCCGCGACTCACAATAGCAGACGACAAAAGAGCAGGTTAGCTGAGGTCTGATTAATCTCAATTAATGCTGCATCATTCAGATGCACAAAAGCATGGATCCATCTTGCCTTTTATCAAATGTTCAGGTGGTGTAATGGTGTGAAGAAAAGGATCTTGACACACTTTGGGCCCTTTAGTCTTAGCGGGTATTACTGCTGATCATGTCCATTCTTATATGACCACAGTGTACTCTTTGTGTGATGCTATCCATAACATCATGTCACAAAGCTCAAATCACTTAAACTGTTTTCTTAAACACAACTTTAATGAATTTACTAAACTGAAACAGCCTTCATGCTAGATCTCAGTCTGACAGAGATATTTGGGATGGGATGTCAAACTTTCAGGTAAATATGCATGAACTAATGTTTTATGTAATATCAAGAATGTCAATAAGATAACAATGCAAGTTCAAATGTATTACAGCTTATCAAAAATATAGAATAGAATAGAATAGAACCAATTAGATTTTTGCACCCACAGTATCTTACTCCTGTAGTTAGGGATTGTTTCCAGACATCACACTCAAAATGTCGTTTGAATTACAAAGAGTATAGTTTATTTTTAAACTAATTTCGAGAGGATCATGTGCTTATGATTGACCACGGCTGGTCCCGCATTAACTACCATATGATTTAACAATCAGAAGAATCCAAATGCACATAAAAAACTAGATTTTCCTAGATTAATAGCCCCTCTTTCCTAGGTTAATCCACGACAGGCAGCACGGTGGCTTAGTGGTTAGCACTGTCGCCTCACAGCAAGAAGGTCACTGGCTGGGCCATAAGTTTACATGTTCTCCCGTGCTCGTGTGGGTTTCTCCCGGGTACTTCAGTTTCCTCCCACAGTCCAAAAACATGCAGTATAAGAGAATAAAACAAATTGGCAAATTGGCAAACAGTATGTAAGTGTTTTAGTACTGGGCATTCACTGCATAGCCATTTGCTAGTTCATTCTGCCGTGGCAACACCTAATAATCAAGGAATAGGCCAAGCAAATGAATTTAGGGGAGCTCTTGAGACATACCTGAGCTCAGACTCACCTCTCTCCCGATGAAACAGTAGGGAGCCCCAGACTAAAGGATCTTCTGAGCTCAGGGCTTTCTCCCAGGACAGCATGACAAACATGCTTTATTATCAATCATCAGCTAAGTGTAAACTCTTGAAATGCGAGTGAACGAGAGGTAATGCTGAAACTGTGCTTTTTACCCCACACAAAGAATGTCATGTGAAGAGACGAACCACGCAATTGTATTAAAAAGTACCCAATATTATCATCTGGGGGTGACATGGTGGTGCAGTGGGTAGTGCTGTCACCTCACAGCAAGAAGGTTGCTGGTTTGAGTCTTGGCTGGGTCAGTTGGCATTTCTGTTTGGAGTTTACATGTTCTCCCTGTGTTCGCGTGGGTGCTCCGGTTTCCCACACAAGTCCAAAGATATGTGGTGTAGGTGAATTGGGTAGGCTAAAATTGTCCATAGTGTATGTGTATGACTAGTTTTAAAGATCCCAGTGATGGGTTGCAGCTGGAAGGGCATCCGCCGAGTAAAACATAAGGTGGATAAGATGGCGGTTCATTTAGCTGTGGCGACCCCAGATTAACGAAGAGACTAAGCTGACAAGAAAATTAATGAATGAATTATCATCTTTAGTCAAGTACACAGATATTTGTTTAACAAATTTCCATGACTTTTACAAACATTTTGGGTTTATTTCTTTTCCAAAACCTTCCCAGACCTGTAAAATGCCTTGTCAAAAAGTCCTTGACTTTTCCAGGTTTTCCACGGCCGTATGAACCTTGTGAATGACAGGTTTGTGTTGAAAAATCTGCAGTCACTGTATGATGCTGTCACGCGTATGTGAACCATATATTTTGATAAATGAGCCCAGTACCTTGCTGAATCTATAACACAAATGATTAAGGCAGCTCTGAATGCAAAAATCTGTAAAAAAATCAGATGCTACAAAGAATAAAAACTTTGTGGTCTGTGGTAAACTTGATCTAATCTTTTGATCATGAATCAAATTTTCTTTTAAGGACCCACTGAAATACCCCCATGAAATACCCTTTGCCACCCCTGCTCAGTGACATTAGCTCTAGATATTATCATTAGCAGATTTTACACCAGAAAAAATAAAAAGCGCTGCTGTAATAATGTAATATACTCTATGAATTAGTCATTGCACACAATGCGCCCTATCATACACCCAGAGCAATGTGTGGCTATAGTGGTTTTTGCTACTTTTAGACTTTGCACTTAGACTGTTAAAACCGAGCCCAATGATTTCTAAATGACATGAATTAGTCATTTCATTTCAATCTATCTGTAAAAGCATCAGCTACAGTAGCTTGTTTAAAATGAGTATGAGCAGGAAATATGGAACAGAAAAACTAGTAAACAATCATAACAAGAAAGTACTTTCTGTTCTTGCTTTCAGTATCAGTATTAAGAGGATGATGATGTATTTCCGATGAATATGTTAGTTTAATAAACAAAACACCACATTTTTATGCTGAAATACTCTTTATATTTTGTAGCAATGGGGTATAGTCAGTTAGTGCAATCACGTAAACTAAATTTAAACTCTAATTATAACAAAACTAATAATAATGAATACATTTTGTTGTATTGATCTCATATTAACCAAAATCTTTGATTGTTAGCTCCAAGCTAACACAATAGCACAATGTGCTGATGAAACTAGTGAAGAGATTATTACTCACTTGTACACAACTAAGCAACAATTCTGTGGTCTTTGTGTTTCATCTAGCTTTCAATATCCTCATTTATTACAAATAGTGATTTAATTAATCAAGCTGCTAAAATAAATATGGAAAAGATCTTATTTTGATCACAGTGTATACCAAATACGTTTTACAAATTTAATGAAGACTACAGCAATAATAGTAAAATGATATGACAAATTAGCTTCTCCCAATTATTTAAATGACATGGTATTGTCATTATTCTATGATGTGGAATAGGGCTGCACGATATTGGAAAAATCTAACATTGCATTTTTTTTTTATTCTACGATATATAATGCGATATAAATGCAGTTTCACTAGATGAGTTGAATAACTGTTTAGAAACAATTGATAATTTTAAATTAATTGGGATGATTCTGTGGGATTGAATAATCAAATGTAAAATAATGCTGCATAGTCCTCGATTTCTAAACAATTCATTAAAATAAATCATTATTAATTTTTCAAAGTTACATAAGGTAAAGTTACAAACGGTACACTTTCTTATGGCTGAATGCTTTTCAAACCCTCACACAGTCATAGTCCTCAAAAAACACTTGCAAAATGAATATGATCTAGACTCAACATTACTCGCGATGTGGCTATTGCGAATGATCACATCACGATATCAATGCTAAAACGATATATTGTTCAGCCCTAATGTGGAGGTTTGCTCAGATTTAGTTGCCTATGGGTGAAATGACTAGAAATAATAAATGGCAGAAAACGATCAAACCACTTTCTCTACAAACAAATGTATTCATGACTATGCATAAAAGTAGACAAAGATAATAAAGAGATATCAGTTTGCAACATCAAGCAGCATAAGGAGCTGTTTTTAACGTCTAAAAATCAATGGAAGTAAACGAAACCGTAAATCTCGAGCCAAAGGAATTTCAATGGCTATGCACACTCAAATGTGAAGAATATGATCATATTACAGAATAAAATTATCTATTACTGTTGACAATTTATTCATAAACTATCATATCGGCAGCCAGCCCTACAAGAAAAGGTTTATATTTGTATAACCATGTGAACGGAATTGTTTTGACAATGTAATCTCCTATACAATAAACTTTTTATGTACAGAGTTGTTTTCTCAGTACTGGATTGTGGCTGGAAGGGCATCGGTTACATAAAAAAAACATGCTGGAATAGTAATTCGTTGTGGCAACCCCTGATAAATAAGGAACTAAGCTGAAGGAAAATGTATGAATGAGTACACCATTGTCATGTAAACATGCCCTTATTGACCACTGGTACAATGAACAAGACTGAGATCTCACAACGTTTTTAAATGATGTAACAACGGTAACACACTATATCTCTTAACAAAGGCTCTGTTAGCCAAACAAGAAGCGGGTCACCGTAATGAGGAAACAAGGCAACTGCCGTTGAGGACAGGTGATACCAAGGTCATCAAAACTGTTGAAAACCTCAAAACATTGTACTATTCTGCTACACAGAGGTGAGTAGGCCTGACAACCCACATGCAAATAATACGCTTCCCTCTCTATATGCACTAGACACTTTGTTATAAACACTCCATGTTACAAAGACTAACATATAGAAAAAAAAATAGAACAGATATCATCTTGTTTAAAAAGTACATGATATTGTTCTCATATAATAATTTCAGATTAAATATGCTTACCTACTCACTCATTCACTTTTTCTTATTTTGATTGTAATAAATAATCACATGTACCTTTTTTTAAAAAACTGCTTTGGAGCAATGATTATTACTATACAGCTAAATTTGAACTGAATTGAATCAGATCTATCTGGACAGTCCAGATATCACAGATTTAGAGCCAAGTCTTAAAAGTAAGAACATCCAGTGACAACAAGATTAAATGACAGACAGATACGATATACATCCACTTTTTAGTTATAACTGAAAGAAACATAATGTTGATGGATGGGGGAAAAAAGAAGAAGACTTAAAAAGCTGAACTAAAATCGGATAGGATGAAGTGGTTACCAGATATAGATTTACCCAGAATGGAGAAACTGAAAGATGACACCACCGATCGGTATAATGACCTGACAACCACATGGGCAAGTTATTAGAACATGTTTCCCTCTAGTGGACATTTAGATCTTATGTGCTGATGTGTGGCTACAGTGCCCTGAATTTATTTTAAATGCCAATGAATGGATCATACAGAATCAGAACAGAAAAATTACAGATAAACTCTATTAAATGTAATTTTTCTGATTCTGTATAACAATATTGTAATGCTTGTGAAATACCAAAGATATCAATTATCTAAGAGAATATGAAAAACATGTGTCTGATAGAATATTTTGGAAAAATTGGAAAAATGGAGTGGAATAGCATCCTCAAATTCCCGCTGTGTGGCATATGGACTATGTTTATGGGGCTTTATGATGATATTGTCATTATTAGACCTTGCCAGTCCTAGTCATGATTGCCCTTCTGAAAAATAGGAAAAAAAGAGCATATTTCACTGTGATGTCCGTGTAATGTCTGGACTTTCAATTTACCATTGAATTCTTCAAATAAACATTTAAATGTTTACAATAAAATTTAAGGTTAAAAAATACATTTTCTTGTAATGTTGAAATGTTTGAAAGCTGTGTTATATTATAGTCCTAATTTGACTTGTTTTTCTTGTATGGTCTGACCCCTACACCACCAAATAAAAACAGGCCACTTTTGGTTTACGTAGTTCAGTAGTTTGTTAGCTTTCACTCGGTGTGTAAAAGGTTTATGGTGAACCGTTTCTTTGAATGCAGTGACATCACAGTTTGGAAAATAACTTCTGATACTGTGTGGTTTCATGCCAAAATGTCACCAGTCAGTTTTACATTATTCCACTACAAGACACAGACCAACAACTACATCCGTACATGGTAAAATATTACCAGAGGCCCTAAATGGCGCTCTGACTCACATCAGACCATAACATTTTCATAAGCATCCTCAAAGCCTTTATCCGGAAAAAAGATCACACAAAATGTGAAAAAGTGGAACACCCACAGTTTTGGGGTTGGCATGTGCAAACAAGCATACTCAATCAGACTGGCACACAAACAGGTTCCTTTCTGAATTGATTGTGCAGTCCCTACAACAGACAATGTTTAGATAAAACAATCAAATATCCAGCCAGTTGGCATTTTGGATTTACATACAGCCACACACAGTGCATAATCACAGGTTGTAATGATGAGTTATTCAATATGCCTTCACCTATCATAATAATTTTCCTATATAACAATAAATTATACAGTTGAAAGGGAAAGAAATTGGTCTAAAAATGAAAATTTACCATTTACTTTCCCTCAAGTGATTCCAAAAACATACAAAAGGAATGAATGACACATGTAAAATCTGTCTAATCTGTTTATTAGATGACTAGTCTAGTTTTGGGCTATTTTTTAACGTCTATTAGATTTTCAATGACAGCACAATTTTGGCCTTGTTTTAGCAAAGCTGGCTATGTTTACATGTATTAAACACATAATTGATTCAGAAACCCCTTTTATATTGGGAAAAAAAACTATGGAAGTAAATAGCAACGGGTTTCCAACATTTATCAAAATACTGTAGTTTTTTTTGTGTGTTCAACAGATTAAAGGAATGCAAACCAGACTGAAGCCAGTGGAGGCAGATAAATGTTGATAGTCACTTTTTTTCATCACTTTAACATAAATATAGAGTTAATGCTTGAAATGTCTTTTTAAAGATACTGCATCAAGTCAATTTAGCATCTAACAGTTACATTTTTCTGTGCTTGAACTATTAAAACATTACAGTTCCAAGTGAGTGAGGGTTTTCACACAATATCACAGAAAAAAAACCATTTAGAAGTCTCCAAGAGAATTAACAGTTCTAAACAGATCCCTTTTGTTAGTACCACAACTTTAAAAATTAAATAGTGTTTTTTGTACAATCAATTGTTTAAGGTTTTTTTTTTTTTTTACAAATCAATCAATGCAAATAATAACTTTTTTCTGCACCAAACAATCTTATGTGTACTAAACCTTATTAATATATTAAGGTTCATGCTTGTGTAGATATTAGGGATAAGTGTGAGCTAAAATTAAGCCCCTGTGCTCTAGGACATAGCTATTCTGAGAGCGACACTCAGCCAGACAGCCAATCGGGAGCTGAAGTATGTATAGAGTCAAGAGTGGACAGATAACACATGCAATGCTGTTTCCAAACTGAAAGCTTTTTGTCCAAAAGGATTTTTTGTCAACCTTGACTTCAGGAAACATCAGCAAGTACCAGATTATTTTACTTTCTAGTAACTATGACATGCAAAAAATAATTCTCTTTAACCATTTTCTCCTGCTTTCATTAGCTCATTCCTATTTTTTTTAGGAATGTTGGATATATTAATAATTGGAGGAGGTCCTCATGCTCTAACCCTCGCTACATTGCTCTCAAACCCTGACAAACCTCTCTGCCAAACTAGCATCCTTCAGGGAATTCAACTCAGCAAAACCAGAACTAAAAGTGTATACCACAAAAACAAAAAGAGCACCTCCGGTAAGTCAACAGTTTCTAACGTGAAAAGCTATTTGGTTTATTTTTTCTATCTATCTCGTTGCTATTCTTATTCTTCTTTCCAATAGAGCAAGTGTCTGGCACAGAAAATGAGACCAAATGTCCGCCATGTCCTCCAATACACTTCAAAGTGGTGGATTCTTATGGAAAATGGACATCTCTGTGGGAAAGTCAGTTTACCGCCCTGAACATCCCTCACCTTCGATCACACACGCTGGTACACACAGATCCATTTAACAAGGTAATTCAGCACTGGAAAGCATGAATTGATATATGACTTCCATGACTCTAAAAAATGTGGAAGGAATTGTGAAATCACTCAGTCAGAGATTTGTGCCTTAAGTACTTTAAATGTCAGGGTTCTGCCACTTCAGTCTTGTTAATTCTTGTTTTCGGTGGCAGAGTCCAGACACTAGCTCTGTCTAGTCCTGTGTGTTGTCATTGTGTCTCTGTATGAGCGCCGATTGCGGGCGCGTGAGGTCTGGGCGCGTTCGCGATTTGCGCGCTCTTGTCCCTGTGATCGTTTGTCTGCGGCGTGCGTTTCATTCCCCAGCGCCTTTAAATCTAGTCGGGTTCTGTTTCGGGTGGCGCTGGGTTGAAACATGCACGCTGCGTGTGTGAGCGCACGGTAAGATGTTTTCATTTTATCGTGTGCTTGTGTCTTGTGTTCAGTCCTCTGTTGTTGTGTTTAGCACGTGGTGTATGTGTTTATTGTGTTGTCATGTGAGCACGCAGTTAATGAGTTCTCTCATTGGCTGCGTGTTCTAGTCTTTATGTGAGTGCGTGGCTTGTGTTTGTTATGCGAGTTAACAGTAAAACAAAATACTAAGCTAACAAAAATATATATATAAAATATTTCATTTGTTTACCTACTGTAAAACTCACCAATAGCTGACATTAGAACACGTAAATGTGTTAAACTATTGAAATATTATCTTAAAGGGGTGGTCCACTATGATATCATATTTTAAACTTTAGTTGATGTGTACTGTAGCTGTGTGAACATAAACAACTCTGAATGTAAGATGCTCAAAGTTCAATGCAAAGGGAGACATTGGTTTTTACAGAGCTTAGAAAAGCATACAGCGAACGAAGTTTGGGGACTACAAAAAAATTCTGGTTAATGATGTCATAAACCCTTCAGGTTACAAAGAACCTGTCATTTTCAGTAGCAGTATATGTTTAAAGTAAGATATAGAAAAAAACCCTGATTTTTCACAAATTAAGCATCAGAACACATTGCTTTCCACTCCATAAACACAATTAAGCTTTAAAAATACTCTCTGGACCACCCCTTTAAAATCAAAGGTTGTAGGTTGTCTTTTATACTTTCCTGTTCATTCATCCATTTTCCTTCGGCTTAGTTACTTTATTCATCAGGGGTCGCCACAGTGAATGAACCACCAACTTATCCAGCATGTTTTACACAGCGGATGCCCTTCCAGTTGCAACCTAGTACTGGGAAACACCCATACACTCTCACATTCACACACTACGGCCAATTAAATTTTTTAAAATTCACCTATACCGCACGTCTTTGGACTGTGGGGGAAACCGGGAAACCTGGAGGAAACCCACGCCAACACAGGGATAACATGCCATCCTGACCCAGCCAGGACTCAAACCAGTGACCTTCTTCCTGTGAGGCGACAATGCTAACCACTGAGCCATTGTGTCACCACTTTGTCGTAACATTTAAAAGCCAGTGTACATTTTTCTCCACAGGTGTGAAATTTAACACTTTTCTGGTGTATATATGAGTCCCACCAGCCAAGTGTCCAGTTAACACTTTTAAAAGTGTTGAATACACCTCTGCAGTGTAAATTTTTTTACACTTGGAGTGTAAAAATGCACACCACATTAAACATTAACACCTGCAGGGCAAAGTGTCCAGTGTAAATATAACTCCAGAGGTGTTAAATTGCACTCTCTTCTGGTGTATATACGAGTCCCGCCAGCCCAGTGTATAAGTTACACTTTAAAAAGGGTTGAAAATACACACTTAAGCAGAGTAAATAATTTTACACTAAGAGATTTAAAACTCTATCACCACTGCCAGGTCATATTTAGCACAAATTCAATTTTTCCTTAAACTGACTTGAGTAAAAGTTAACATTTTTCCCACATGAAATTCACTAGTAATAATAATAATAATAATAATATTAATAATAATAATAATAATAATAATAATAATAATAATAATAATAATGTCAACAAACTATTTTCTTTTGCCTTACTAAAATCAGTGCTTAAGTGTTTCATTTAACCCACATCAGTGTTAAAAACAGTAAATGTACACATGGATTTTAACACTATAACACTACAGGGGCTTACACCAGAAATTCAACACCTCATAATTTGCTGTGTGGTTAGATGAACAATGTACAAACATTAAACCAAGTAATGTTGCTCATCAAAGGTCTAATAGTTTCTTCATCTTTGTGCAACAGAAGGCTTTGCAAGACTTTGTGTTGGAGCAAAATCGGGAGGCAGAACTGCACAGTCTACCAGAGCAAATGTACATTCAGGACGAGCATGCCTTTTTCAATGACAATCGTCTGGGAAAGAAAGACAAAAAGCTGCTTAGCACAACAAAAGGCCTGCAGAAAAACCTGTATTTCAGTCTTCCAGGAACACAGCTCAGCATAGACTTCTTCCAGGAGCAGGTCTGAGCGTCACTCAGCATGAGGAATTGAACGGAATGCTTGACTAACAATAATTAACAAACTGATAATGAAAGACTGGCATTAACAGCTCTTGTTACAGCTCTTGTAGTATCAAATATCTAACTTGGAGTGCTATGTATGTGAATATTAAGTAAGACTAAAATTGACCTATTTGCAAGGTCTATGTGTTTTTATTTTAAATCAGTTTTATACTTACAATGTTTTTGACTTGTTTTATTAATATATATAATTTTCATCTTTTGCATAACTTTTTTTCTGCTATCCTTGTATTTTTATGTGTAAAGTGCTTTGAGAATTAAGTTGAAAAGGCACAATACAAAAATAAATGAATTTTATTACTTGCATATTGGAATGGAAAAACTACATTTTGGATTACATTGCCAAGGACTTCCGCTCAGGTCCGCAAATATGACCTGGAGAGTGTCTTAATCAGAGCCACGGTGGACAGAATTATCCCGGTCTTAACTGAGGACGAGAGCAAAGTGAAGTTTTTCAAGGTGACGCTACACACTGGGGAAATTATAGAGGCAAAATCAGTAATCATGGCGACAGGGCCCTCAAGGGCGCAAATGGCAAACATCCCATGCTGGGTGCAGGCAATCCAGGAAAACTACCCAGAGGAAAGTCTGCGACACACAGTGCAGCTCATGCATAACTTCTGTACACATGAAGAACAGAGTGAACCTTCTTCAGGTGGGCGTCTGACCAACCATATCTAAAAAATCAGCTAAAAATTAACAGGCATGTATTTGAATGATGTGAGAAAGTATTAGTGCAGAAAATGAATTTGATCTTTTCCTTAGGTTCTCCTACAGTGTGTCAGATGGGACAGAGGGTTATGGTGATAGGCGGAGGTCTGACCAGCGCCCATGTTATTTTCATTGCACTGAAACAGGGTGCATGTCATGTGACCTGGGTCTTACGTAAACACTTACAGGTAAGTACTGTATTAAGATTAGGTCAACTTATTGCACTAAATTTTTACATGAAATGAACACTAGCTTATGTTAACAATTCAAGCGGTCTATGATGATGATAATGTCATCTATAGGCTACTGGAAAACAATGCATGTGTTATAATAATTATAGTTAAATAAAAAGGTCTGCTGGGGCAAATTCTGAGATTAGCTTAAGAAAGCCTAATGTGTGAATGTTTGAAAATGGATGTGTTTAACCGTTTTAAAGTGTTCAAGTAAATATATCAACATTAAAATAGCATGACATTTCAAATATTGCCACTAGATGGCTACAGTGGATTGCTCATTTGGCATTTGAAAGTAATGTTTTTGTTCATTTCGATTTCGGGGCTGGAAATATATTGCACAGCAAAACTACAGGAGTAATCGGTACCTGAGGTAAATGATTCGTCACCCAGTTAGCCAAACAATCCCAGAGTGGCCAATGTCATGACCCAAAAATTATAGGTTGTAAGCAGGGGTGCAATTCTGGTCTGAGAGGTGGGGGGGACCAAATCTGAGTGTTGGTGATAGGTGTGGAAACGTGTAGCAATGTTGAGCAACTGTGTGCAGAAAAGCCTATTTATATGGCAGTTTATCATAACATATACTGTGTAATATTAAAATGAAAACAAATAAAAGGATATAATTTTTAGGAAATAAATTAAAGAATTTATTTAATTGTTTTTAAGATTAAAAGAACAAATTTGGATTTTACATAAGAAAGTGTAAAAAAAGAAGAAGCTAAATATCTGAAAAAAGAAAGAAAAAAAGCTAAATATATTTTTTTCTCTTTTCATTTTATAGAACTACTTAATGGCAGATTCTCTCTGTCTCTGTCCTTCGTTTCTGCTGTTATCTGTCTTTCACTGTTGGTGTTTGTTTATGCTCTGCACCCTGGTGCATGGTCTAACAGGGTTGTGCTTATTCTCTTAATGAGTTGGGTGTTTTGACAATAAACCAATCCCATTTCCATTAATAGTCAGTTGCATCGTGCCATGGCGCATTTGCTATTTACATGGCGATCTTTGTAAGTGAAAAAACTGAACGCTTCACTTGCAAGAAAACAGTTAAACAGACCATCTGCAGCACAGCGATAAAGAAGAGCTTCCTCCATTTTGCTTGTTTACTTTCTCTTTTTCTCTTTTGTGGATAAGGAAACGGTGCTGTACTTACTCCACTCAACACATCCACTATCCTACATGTTTAATTTAGTTTGTTAAGTGCAAAGATTTGTTTCAAAACTATTTCTATTTTTAGTTGTAATTTCCAGCAAACAAATAAATGAACAATAATAACGAAGTGTGGTCAAACAACTGAGTTATATCCAAACACGTCCCATGCCCTATATGGTCCAAAACCTGACAGGTGGACAAATTTAAGCTTGTTTTTAATAAAACAAATATAAATATGCATATAATAAATAATAATATTAATAATAATAATAATAATAATAACATACAAAAGCAAGTTGTTTTGAATGAACTGAAAAAATAGACTGGAACACCCATAAGTCCACAAAGTCGTGCAAATAGATTTGCTATTTAAATAACGTGCTGCAAAAAGGGGAAAATTAGTGTTGCGCTGGTCTGAAAATAGCAACATGTCGCTGCAAACATGTCTTGCGCCTTATTGTATCGGGTGTATGATAGAGCCCTTAATGTTGACCCTTGTAACATGTTATGATCAATGATGTAAATGTAATACACTCTAATGCCCATTACACATACTAATAAAATCATATTCATTTTATTATTGTAGTCTAGAATAATTTATTGTTTTAAAATGATTTGTAATCTCGCTTTGTAATCAAAAAATTTACTTAACTCAATAACTTGGATTAAACTGAAAAAAAAAAGAAAAAAAAGCCAATAAAATAACCATATTTATGAAACTGGAGCACAAAACCAGTCTTATGTTGGCAAGTATGTTTTTAGCAATAGCCAAAAATACAATATAAAAAAATCTGATGTTGCAATTTGTTTTATACAGTATATATGATATATTTGAACAATTTCACCAAGTGATTAAATGGCACTAGAAAGGTTCACTTCTCACTATTAACAATCGATTAACTATGACTTTTGCTTCAATAAACTCCAATTTTGCTCCTTATCAATAGATATTAAGTTAGCTTAGGTATTGGGTTATGGATGTAGAATAAGATCATACAGAATCAGATCATGCAGAATCATGCAGTCAATGTACACTGTTTTAGCGGGCTTTATATCCAGTCTTCAGGTTTTTATACTGCCTCGGCTAAATTATTTTTATATTATATTATTGGGACAAAATTGATCTCCCTAAATCATCAATTCTTCTTAAAAAAAATTTCATATTAAATGCCTAAAAATAAAATATATAAAAGACTTTAACATAAACATAAAAACATAAGTGAAACCGCTGAGATCCTCTTCCACTGGCATTGTAGCCCACCCGTCCTTTCACAAAAGGTACTCGTAAATGTAGGCTACTTTTCATGTAGTTGAAATATTAGGCCTGTTTGAGTTTCTTTTTTTTTAATCGCAGTGTTATACGGAACAGGCAGGCCTAAGCTGGAAGAAAAGGAGCGAGAGAAAAATTTGTTGGAAAAATCATATTTTTGAAAGAATTGTGTTTGGTAGCTTATACTTTTTATAGGCCTATTTGGTGTATATATATATATATATATATATATATATTTTTTTTTTCAGTCATCATCAAGAACAATGAAACATTTGAGGTGAGTTCAAGACAAATCCCCCTTTCTTCTAAAGCAAAAGGCCAGCCAGGACCACGTTTACTGTCAGATTTTGTTGAAATAAATAAGCTCTTACTGTGGAAATCAGTTAACATTTGGCATGGATAACAGGCACGTTCATGTTTTATTATAATTTTAAAGGCAAAATAATATTGAAATTATTATACTAATGTGTTTTATTTATCTGTCTTGAAGTTAAAATAGACAGAGGTTAAACCTAATATTACTTGAACAAATAGCATATATCATTTAACTGGCTGCAGCACATCACGCTGCAAATTCACTCATGCACACATTTATAACACTGCAAACCTGACATCACAGGCTGACTTTGCAAATGTCACCATTCTTATCTGTTTTAATAAATCTTACTTGATTTGATGTTTGATTTTATATTAGCATCATTGACCCATAACAATGTACAGTACTTATATCAGTATGTTTATACAGTTTCTATTCTAATTTGCAGTTAAGTGGAATAAATACATTCAAATGCTAATCAAAGTATAAATAGCAGAAGTGAAAAAACAGATTTTCCCTACCAGCTAATATTAATCATTCATCATTCATTCATTTTCTTTTCGGCTTAGTCCCTTTATTAATCCGGGGTCGCCACAGCGGAATCAACCGCCAACTTATCCAGCATTTGTTTTACGCAGCGGATGCCCTTCCAGCCACAACCCATCTCTGGGAAATAATATTAATCAGACACTACATAAAAACAGACTCAACTATAACGTCATCATTAATGACTAAATCTCCAAAAGACAGACGAAAACGACTGAATTGTAACTCTGACATGGACATGAGGGTTAAATGACTGAAAAACAGCTGTGGGTGAAGTATATTGATCGCGAGTGCTCAGTTTGTGATCACATCTCGGTTTTGTTCTGTTGATATAATCTCAAATATTCGTACCTTGAAACAGATGGAAATATGACTGCTATCATTAGGACTACTATGGCGAGGGCTTAAACAGAGCAATGCTCATAATATTGAGCGAAAAAATAAAATAAAATAAAAAGAGCTGGGAAACATGAGCTGCTTTGTATTTTTGTAGGAAACAGTTTAGATCTTTTTAGGGTAAGAGGTGTTGTGTGAGTTATTGCCGTCTTTGACTGTGTCAGGAATACTTAACTCGGCTCCTTTAGCGCCCCTCACAGAGCTTGATCCACGCCTGCAGCTGGATATTATTGGGCATTTCGCCCTTTGGGTTTTAGGTTTTGAAAAAGGAAAAAATTCCACCATCCCGTCCAAACTTTTAGGATACCGGGTATCAGATTTGCACAATGCATATGCACAACGCTTTGGACCGTTTCGCTCGCTCGAAAGCTTGACAGAGCTCCTGCGTGACGCGTAGCTACGGTTGCTAAGCCACGATTGGTGGATGGTGGGTTTTGGGTGTGGCTTAGGGGTCAATTGGTTTTCATTCAGTGTTCAAAGGCGACCTTCAGTGACAGAGAACTTTCTTTTGCGTATACATCGTGAGTTGAAAAATATTTTTTTCGACTCTCAAGGGGTAATTATTGCATGAAGTGGTATAAAAAAGTGAGGGGGACATGTCCCCCCTGTCCCCCCCGGGAATTGCGCCCCTGGTTGTAAGTAAAACTATTACACTGAATGGGTAAATTTAGTGATTAACAACGGCTATTTTACACACAAATACATAACGTTTGTGAAAAATTGCTGTTAGCAACATTAGCAATTATCTGTGAAATTGATCAATTACAGAAATAGTCCACGGCATGTTGTCGAAATGTTATTTTTACCTGTCACGAAGCAAAAGTTAGTCATCTTCCTCCAGTTATGAAAACCTTTAACGAAGATCAAACGTGTACTTTCTTATGGCCTTCAAACCATTTGTTGTCTTTGTGGACAAATAATCTGAGAACATTTCGGACCTTCAAAACTAGAAAAGCGTCTCTCGGTTCAGACTAGCTTCCCATCTATGGACTAATTACAGTTTAAACAAGCAAAATAATTAATATTTATTGATCCACTTCAAAATGCTTTCTGATTGGTTGAGCCAATAATCACTTATTTCATTTGATTAATAAATGTAATAACTCATTAATTCGTTATGGTTTAGATACAGCTATAATAGAAAGCCTTTGGGAGAAAATGGTTACAAAACTTTTACAAATAAGCTAATTAAGAAGAGATTACAGAGCCATGAATATACAACAATTACATGGTTGTGAATGAACACTTATTCTAAATATGATTGTATTAATGTTCTCTCCGTGTTGGTGTGGGTTGGTGTGCTCCGGTTTCCCCCACAGTCAAAACACATATGTGGTACAGGTGAATTGGGTAAGCAAAAACTGTCCATAGTGTTTGGGTGTGTGTATGAATGTGAGAGTGTATGAGTGTTTCCCAGTACTGGGTTGGGGGGGAAAGGGCATCCGCTGCATAAAACATATGCTGGAATAGTTGGCGGTTCAATTTGCTGTGGTGACCCCTGATGAAGAAGTGACTAAGTCAAAGGAAAATGAATTAATAAATGCATTGCAATAACCATTGCATAATAAATAAATATTCATTCATTCATTTTCTTGTCGGCTTAGTCCCTTTATTAATCCGGGGTCGCCACAGCGGAATCAACCGCCAACTTATCCAGCATATTTTTACGCAGCGGATGCCCTTCCAGCCGCAACCCATCCCTGGGAAACATCCACACACACACATTCACATTCATACACTATACAGACAATTTAGCCTAGCCAATTTACCTGTACCACATGTCTTTGGACTTGTGGGGGAAACCGGAGCACCCGGAGGAAACCCACGCAACCACGGGGAGAACATGCAAACTCCACACAGAAATGCCAACTGACCCAGCCTGGGCTCGAACCAGCGACCTTCTTGCTGTGAGGCGAACGTGCTAACCACTAGGCCACCGTGGCGCCATATAAATATATATATAGTTAATTAATTAGGTATATAAATCTACTCTGGTGAATATAACCACTGTATCTTGTATTACAATACCATGCTTTGCTCTTTGGCAGCTGAAGCAGTTTGATGTTGGGGATGTTGAGAGTCTTATTGGGCGTTATTCACATGTTGAGCATGGGATCAAAATGGATGGCCTGGCCTACTTAAAGCAGTTCTATAATGAAAGAAGTCTTTATAAGAGACTAGTAATGATAAAACAAGCCAGAAAAGGAGGAGCAGTGACCCCTGAGGCCTATGCACAACTTCAGCCTTTCATTCAGAGCGGAAAGCTACTCATCAGAGCTCACTGTCAGGTTGGTCAGACATTTTGCTGTACTGCAAGGCTGCTGTGCTCGCATTATTATAAACCATCAGTTTTCTGTTTTATCCTAAGGTAACTGAAGCTAAATGGTGTTATGAATCCCAGCAATGGAGGGTCTCCTTGTGCAGTGGGGAACAATGGAGAGGAGAACGCATTTGGCTGGCAACCGGCTGCAAACTGGATGTTACTCAAGACCCTTTACTCACTGATGTCAAGAGACAATTCCCCATTCATGTGAGAAAGTTGACCTTTATAAAATCTGCATTATTCAAGTTCAACATATTAACATAAAACTAAGGTGAATCCATTATTACATAAAAAAATTGTGTAAAAAAAATTAATACAATGAAACATTCAAACAAAGCACTCTAAATAAGGTTAACAAAAACAAATAGGAAATAATTTTTATAAGTAAATATGTAAATTATATATGTAAATATTTACTTTAGGGCGACGCGGTGGCGCAGTAGGTAGTGATGTTGCCTCACAGCAAGAAGGTCACTGGTTCAAACCTCGGCTGGGTCAGTTGTCATTTCTGTGTGGAGTTTGCATGTTCTCCCTGTGTTCGCGTGGGTTTCCTCCGGGTGCTCCGGTTTCCCCCACTAGTCCAAAGACATGCAGAACAGGTGAATTGAGTAAGCAAAATTTTCTGTAGTGTATGTGTGTGAATGAGAATGTATGGATGTTTCCCTGTGATGGATTGCAGCTGAAAGGTCATCCGCGGCGTAAAACAAATGCTAGATAAGTTGGCGGTTCATTCCGCTGTGGCGACCCTAGATTAATAAAGGGATTAAGCCAAAAAAAAATGAATGAATTTTTACTTTGTTTTGCAAGTAAGCATCCATTCACTCATTCATTTTCCATCGCCTCAGTCTCCGATTTATCAGAGCCAGTCACCACAGCGATATGAACCGCCAACTATTCCAGTCTATGTTTTTACACAGTAGATGCCGATCCAGCCTTAACCCAGTACTGGGAAACACCCATACACTCTCACATACACACACAGACACACACTCATACACTACAGCCAATTTAGTTTATTTAATTCACCTATAGTGCATGTCATTGGACTGTGGGGGAAACCGGAGAAAAAACACGCGAACATGGGGAGAACATGCAAACTCCACACAGAAACGCCAACTGACACAGCCAGGACTCGATCCAGTGACCTTCTTGCTGTGAGGCGACAGTGCTAACCACTGATTATAGTATACATGGCAATAGATCACAAAATATTATGTGTATTTGTGCTTTTAGATACAATATTTGTATATTTTTTATGATATTTGATACATCACTTTTTTTGGAATATGTATGTTATATGTTTTATGATAAGATTTCTGTAGTTTTCATATAATGCAATGCAATAAAAAAATAACTAGAGATTATTCAAATAACAGAAGATGATATTTTGTAAAGAATTTAAAAAAATTAAACAATTAAAAAAAAAATTCGAAATGTAGACAAAATCAATGAAATAATTCCTTGTCTTTTAATACAAATCTTTTAATTCAATTTATTCCCTAGTCTGAGAAGCTCAAAGGCCTCATTTCCCACATATTCCATACATTTATTTCTTAACAGTGAGCATTAATTTTCAGCATTTGACATGCATATTTGACAACTGTTTGTAAATTAGCACAAAGTAAAGCATTTGTTGCTTGACAGGTCCTGGAGGGCTGGCCATGCATAACAGAATCCCTGAAGTGGACAGCAGGATGCCCTCTCTATCTGATGGGACAATATGCAGCACTTCGGGTGACTTTATGTTATGTTATGCTTATGTAATATGGCCAAGTGTAAAATAAGGTGAAAGAAGTGAGTCATGGTACTGTGAGTCATCACTGAGAGATTCACTATTGTTCAGCACACTAACACAATATCATATTTAATACTGCAGATAGTACTAAGGGTGTGTTCACATTTTTTCACACCACTTCGCAGTTTTGGTTTGATTAACGCTCCTGTTGACTTACAGGTCAAAACTTACCCAGGCTCAGCAGGAAAAAAAAGCTAAACAATATTTTTCATCTTGAAATTTGGGATTTTTTGTTGATTTGTTTCTTCTAAAATGACTGCAACATTAGAAAAAAAAGTTATTTTTATGAAGGCTGTACACATTTAGGGTACAACTGTTGTCCTTTGGGTCAGTTTTGACCCACCAGCTATTAAGCTGTTTTTACATCACAAAAACTACTGGCAAACATATGCACCAAAATATACACACACAATAAGAATTTTGACTATGGTTTTGTTACAATCTTTTTACACTTATGCAGCTACTTTTAGCATTAGCAACAATGCTAAATCAACTTTTTTACCTTCGTAAAAAACATGTGATGCCACTGATTAAACACTGATAAGTACTCCAGACTGATAAAAGAAAACCTAGACATTCACACAGATTGTGATGAAGATGAGGTTGATTCTTCATGCCAAATAGATTTGAAAATGAAATAAAATTTAGCAGCTTTATTTTAGCGGTTTAGTGAAGATGGGTCATTTTTGACCCGAATGCTGAACGCTGTATAAAGAACTCTAAGACAACAGGAGGGTTAAAATAAACTCAGTTGTTGTTGCCCTGTTAGTGCAGTTTATTTTAATGAGTCTAAATTGCCATCCAATTCCTCACACACAATACAGGAACCATGTTGCATGTTCATATTTCAGTGACATCAGAGTTTATTTGAAGGCAGACAGAATCATCTTTTAAGAGCTCCCAGTCCTCTTCCAAACGAACTCTGGTGAAATTTGACTGAAAATGAAGATAACAAGGACTAAACACATCAAAACAAAACAAAAGATGTTACAAGATGTAACCATAAAAAAATGATAGAATGATCAAGCATACATGTTTTAGCTTATGACTAGGGCCACACGGAATCTGCGCGCGCAGAATTCCGTAGATTTTTAGCCCATCATTGATTCTGTTTATTTACTGGTGTAAATGTGTGTAAATTTATATTTATTCAGTTTTTAAATTAATTTAAGTAATAATATTGACTAATATGAAAATATTCATATGATTTATTTACAACACAGATTGTAAAGTACTATTTTCTGTCTTTTAGTAGAGATTTTATATGAGAGACTTGTTTTGTTTACCAAATAAAGTGGATCTAATTGGATTCACATTGTAAACATTAAATAAAAGTTTAAAATGTGTTACTTTTTATTTCATATGTTAAGGTTTTAGTTATGAGACTCCCAAAATTATTCCACATAAATCCGCAGATTTTTAACAAAATACTCCGCAGAAATAGCAAAAAAATTCCGCAGATTCCGTCTGGCCCTACTTATGACTCATTATAGTTCAATACAGGCACCAAAATGTGTGTACTTGTAAATGTGACTGTTAGGGTTAGGGCTGCTTTTTTGGACTTCAAGATATAAAAATACTATTTACAGACCTATAGTTAGTGCCAACAGCCCATTATGATCCATTGTTTTGCACATACAGTAAGCTCTGTCACAACATAGAAAATGTAAAAAAATATCATATAAATGCAATAATATAAGACCTGTTTAATTCTTCTGTTTAGTCTTAAAAATTATTTTATTGCACAATAAAGAAACTAAACTTCAAGAGTGAACACATACACATGCACTTACAGATAATAACTATATGAAATATCCACAGGTTGGGCCACATGCTGTGAACCTTGCAGGGGGTCAAGCTGCAAGTATACGGATTTTCAAAGACATTATAGCTCAACACAGTGGACTAGATGAGAGTAAAAAAGCATGCACGGAGAAGACCTGCACTGAAGAGTACATTTCACACATGCATGGCCTCATGTGGCTGTAATACACCTGAGAAGAGAGGACGAACCAGATGAACAGTCTTGTTAAACTGATAGCTTCAAGGAATGACTCATACGGAAAATGCTGAGAACAGCTTTAAATGTTACGTTAGGACAGAAGATGACTAATAAATTGCTCCAGTTTTGTTAAGAGACTCTCATTTTCTTAACCTCCCATGTCATGTAAATGCACAGTCACTCTTTTGTGGTTTACAATATTGCATAGTCATTGTGACATTGTGACTTGCACTGCGCCTTTAAATAATCTGAATCTGAAGAGATGTCATGTGTAAAGGAAGTAAGCCATGGCAAACCCAAAACGTCAACACAGTATAAAAACACACCTGTCGTAGCATGAACTACTGTGTACAGTAACAGCGAATATTATTGCAGTGGACATTTGTGTTTAAATAAGCGTCTTGATTAGTCTCGGTGTATTTGGCCGCTCGCAGACTGAGAACTGAAGATATTGTGATCATAGGGAGATATAAAGGTGTTTATGATGATCAGAAAAGTTTCTAAAGTCGTTTTGAGCGTCGAACAGTCTGAAGGAGTCGGGGCTCGAGTTCGCAGGAGTATTGGACGGAGAGAGGTGCGTTTTATGCTGATTTAGCATCATTACTCTTACGGATTAGAAATGCATGTTGTTGTTGTTTTACTAGTATTATTTTGAAATTCATGATAATTGTTATCCACAACATTAATTATGTTTTCCAGCTAAAGAATCTGGATCCTTTCTTGATGCTGGATGAATTCTGTATCGCCAAACCAGCTGGCTTTCCTGATCATCCTCACCGTGGATTCGAGACGGTAAAACTTATATTTGCCAACAACAAATAATCTATTAAATCGCTAACTTTTTAATTATGAACAGCTGCGATTGGAAAAGACGACACTTATTGTCAAATCGATTACATTAAATTAAGTGGCTTGCATTACTAGTTGAATAATTTAAAGTTGTTTAAATTCAGAACAACACCCTATATTCCGCCAGAGGGCGTATGGTGGCTCATAAAACGAGTTTCACATTTGGATGTATTCAATTCTCAGCACACATTTATTTATTTTTTTGTCTTGAAGACAGTGGTAAATGTCAATGTTTAACTCTATAAATCTATTAGGCGCCTTATTTTTCCTGACATACAGTCAGAAGCCTATTCACAGTTAACCTTAGAAGGACTAACGACTGTGATTAGGTCTCCCATAACATCGATAATTAAAGTAACGCGTACAGCGTGATAACAGCGTTTCCTGTCCTGATGAATTGTTTTTATACAGCAGCCTGAATGGTCTTTACATTTTCCACCTAAATAATGACATTGAGCGTCCTCAGCATTTCTTTTTATTTAAATCACACAATGGAAAGGTAAAAACGGAGAATGTGTCATCAAAATTAGAGATTAGATACACAACTTTATCCACTAGAGGGCTCGCAGGTTCTTAAGAAATTAACCAGAGTTTAGCAGAGTCGCACAAACTGGCTTTAGGTCAGCGTGTGTACTGTTAGGTTCGACAATGTCTACTTGTTAATGTACTACTAAAATGACAAATTCGCTTTTAGCAGTAGGTGTTTAACCTGTTATAACCACGTTATTACTATATATGGTTAATGATGTTTTGACATCAAACAATGCACAAATATGTTATTGCTTGACCACAATGGATAATTATGTCATTTTGTTTAGAATATAGAATATTCATAATTCTGACTTTATGGTAGCGTTTATGTGCATTCAACTGACAAATAAAATACAGTTTTCCAACATGTACACAACGGCTTAAACACACTAGAAAGTTCTTTCTTTCTTTCTTTCTTTCTTTCTTTCTTTCTTTCTTTCTTTCTTTCTTTCTTTCTTTCTTTCTTTCTTTCTTTCTTTCTTTCTTTCCCTTTGACACATTAATTCACCACAAAGAAATTGAAATCTGTATGTATCCAGTATCATCTCTGGCAGTGTAAATCCTCAAGTACTGTTCGCACAGTGTTTCAGGATGTATGGTCATTAAAAATGCTTCCTTCAAAATGACAGTGTTTTGGCCAGAACGAGCCCCGGGAGTATTTTCTGAAACTTGACCAGAGAATAGCCGATCAACTTACTTAGCCTCCGAGTTAGTCTCTTTGATTATTTATTTACAACATCTGATGTACCCATTTGTTTACTCACAGTTTGGCCAAGTCTCTAGCACAAACTGTCCCTATGGAAAGTGGGTCTGTGCGACTGTGGAAATCATTAAGACTTGTTTATGGGTTTGAAGTCATCAATTGCCAGCACTTTCATCTCAAGCTCTATAGAGAATGACTCACTCTGTGTGTCACCTTCTTTCATGAATGGATTTTTTCCCCAATATTTGTAAGCATAATTGAGAGATTTGCCTGGAAACTGACTCATTACGTGAGCACTCTTGAGCCAAATCCTGTAAAAAAGAAACATTTATTCTCTCTCTGGTAATTTGTTATGCAGAGATGTATAACACACGCAAACAATATACAACAGACTTCAGTCAGGATAGATGCAAATTAAAATGAGACTGTGATGGATAAAAATGTACTTTCTAGAGGCTTAATTCAGACAGAATCAGTGTCTTTTTGCCTGAGAAATGCAGATGTGCTTGCTGTGAGTGGTCATGTGACCTTCAGATCACAGCTGTGCTTCAAGATCACAGGCTGCCTGTGGCCATGGGTCAAGCAGACCTCAAAAGTCAAACGTTGACCTTGTACCCTGCCTCCTGCATCCCACTGAGAGCAACATTGTCTGGATGGGAGATTACATGCAATATGTCTACTTTGTACGTCAGACCATCTGAGCTGACTATTTAGATTCATTTTTGCTTTTCAGTGGAGAAAATGTTATATGGCTGCTGACAGTTTTTGTTAATTGATAACATTTTGGTTCAAATTTTAGTTTTTGACACATTAGCATTTATTCACATTTATATTTATGCACTTTTATCCAATGTGACTTACATTGCATTTCACAACACGTGCACACAAGAGAGATTGATAATGGTAAAAATAAATGCTGAATCAAATCTTTTTAAAATCCTGAATCAATATTGGAGTTACTTTTGCACGCTGGAGGAAGGACAACACCATGGCTGAAGTATTTCTCTTAAACAGGTAATGTTGTGTTTTAAAACTATTTTAGTCACGTAAAGTTTATGTAGTTTTTGTTGTTTTACAAATGGGTTATTTACACAGAAGTGTTGTTCAGCCACTGAAATTTTCTGGCGAAAGATTGATGTGACACTTTTCAATTACATAAGGTTCCTTTTACACCATTGATAATGTAGATTTTTATTTAACTTAGCAACAAAATATAAGTAAACAGGGCTATTCTGCCTAGCCTGCTTTACTGAGGTGAAGTAGGTTTTATATTTACATCGTTGAACAATGACAAACTGTCAAACTGTCATCGTTTGTTTTTGAACAATGACAAACTGTGACACGCTCCCTATATTGTTTACTATGCTAATTTGAATATTCAGTCTGAAATAGCATGTAAGTATTGCTTTGTTATAAGAGTAATTCCTGCACCTCGCCAGCCAACCACTAAGCATTAGTCAGTTTAGAGAGTGAGACCAGTGATTCTTGCATGCATGAAATATTGCACATTCTGACAAGTTTTGCTTGCTATACAACTGAAAGCATGCTAGATATAATAGTTTATCGTTTAGAATTGGAGTATTGTAAAGTACTGTAAAGTTTTCTAACTGGCGATTGACATAATTTAGTGGGTTGTCTAGTGTCATCTTTTAGGTGTGCGTTTGTGATTTCAGGAGGCATGGCTTTGGATGGCAGGGGTGGAACTGTTTCAAAGAAATTACAGTATGCTAACGGATAGCATTTTGGCAGATCACCTACTGCACCTTTAATTGGCCTTAACTAATATGTACTTACACTGAAATTAGTAATTTGTTACATTGTACTTAATGTGTAAATACACGTTTTTACATTGTACTTATTAAATTTATACTTCATTAGTTTTATTACATGCCTACTTGTAATTATACCTTGTAATTATTACAGAATTATTTCTGTAATTACATTTATAATTAGATGACCATCCCTCACACCCATACCACCAAACCCGTCCCTAACCCTACCTGTATCCCACCTCAAAAGCACCAGAAGTATTCTTTGTTTACATAGTAAGAACATTATATTTATTTTTTGATGCAGGTACATATTAGTAAAGGCCACCTAATATAAAGTAGAACCAAGTATTGTAATATGTATTCATCTTCAAGTGATTACAAATCTTTAATAGATATTTTTTTAAAAAGCTGAAAACCTGTATCCATTGACATCCATAGTTGGAAATACAAATATGGAATGATTGCAGGTTTAGCTTTCTTAAAAAATATCTTGTGTTTAACAGAAAAAAGAAACTTGAAACAGGTTTGGAACAAGTAAAAGTTGAGTAAAGGATGAATTTTCGATTTTGGGTAAACTTTATGCTTCTAGCTCCATCTTGTAGTGAATATTAGACAACTCTGAACTCAACTGAACTCAAACATTAATAACTGGACTGACATTTTCAATTCACTATAACCTTCTATGTGAAGCTGCTTTGACACACTCTACATTGTAAAAGCGCTATACAAATAAAGGTGAATTGAATTGAATTGAATCTTGGTAGAACTATGTTTTTGATGCTACATGAAAGACCTTTAAGAGACATTTATATAAAGATGTATATTTATATTTTTGGGTATTGTTAGCATTTCAATCAAATGCTTATGTCAAATGATTATCAGTTACTAACATCCGTATGATAAAGTAAATCTGGTTTTTGCATTTAACTTTATAGTCCATCAGGATATTACCATCAGTCCGTGAACATAAACCTTTTGTGTCTACTCTGTAAACACAGGCCCTGAAATATGTTTCACCTTTCACCTGTACAATTCCTGACATGTTTATTTTCCTCTAAATGAACGTCAAGTTGATGACTTTTCCATATTTACTGTCTTTTGCGTCAAGATTTCCCAAAGGAGCTTCTGCATACTCGACTACTCAAACTTCACATCTGAGAGTTTTCTTTTTAGTAAAACTGTGTGTGGTTAAAACCATTTGCTTTTTCGCACAGGTAACATACTTGTTGAGTGGAGTAACGGCCCATGAAGACTCCTGCGGTCACAGCGGGAAGCTGGAACCTGGAGACCTTCAGGTAGAACATCCATAAACCTACATAACATCTCTTGAAATAATTAAAGCAGAACTTGAAGTGTGGTTATTTGTACTTGTAAGGTGAATTTATGCACAAATTCAGTCATTTAATTAGTAATGTACAAGATTTACTCAGATTACGAATGCGAATTTAAAGTGCTGACAAAAAAAGTGTTTAAAATGTCTTGAAGTACTGATACATTTCTTAAAGACACTGTATGTATTTTTACCGCTGGAGGGTGTGTATTCACAACCAACAAAGGCAAAAGCATGTCACTAGTTAAAATTGCTTATTTTTCTACATTTGAGCATTCTTTGAAACATTTGGCATAATATAAGTATTCATCAGCCAAATATTTAACACTGTTCTAGTGTTTTTCGATATGTTAAAGAAAAAAATTGTACATAATAATTTATTTGCAATTTTTTTTGCAAAACCCCATATTTATAAAGGAGTGCACACAATTGTGAATTTGTGGACGAAACCTTGCGATTTCAGCTGTAATACATACAATTGGGAATTTTGGCCAAAAATATATGCATATTTAAAATGCCAGCTAAAATGCATATTTTACCAAATGACAAAAGAGGTTTGCTAAACTGGTTCCATTGTCCTTCAGCCATTTTCATATGATGGAATCCAGTGTTTTTGACAATAATCCACAAAATAGTTAATTTTGCAAAAGATTTACTCAAAGACTTTCATATGGGTTCACATTCACTGTGTTGATCACAGTTTTCTTAATGTCTTTCTCTAACTGATAAAGCATTACCTAATGCCATACACTATATATGTGCATATATACTGTATATATATATATATATATATATATATATATATATATATATATATATATATATATATATATAT